>VZRL01000757.1:1426-40782 GCA_013397895.1 Origma solitaria
CCGCCCCGCCCCCACAGCCCCTGTCCGTCTGTCCGAGCCCCATCCCTGTGTCCATCTCCAGCCCAGGCTCTGGGAATGGGGGAAGGGTTTGGCAGTGCCTGGGTGGACACATGGACAGTGCCCCCCAGCCCACCCAGCCTTGCAGCTCCCCCCAAAAATGCCCTTTTTAGCCCTAAGGGCCCCCCTCAGAATCCAGCAGGGTCAGAGCCTTTCTCCCTGCCCTGATAACCCACGTGTCCGTCTGTCCGAGCCCCACCCGTGTCCATCGGTCACGCCTCAATCCCACCTCCCTGGGGAAGGGGGGAAGTCCAAGGCCCCCCTGAGCCCCAGTGGGACCTGGGGGGTCACTGTGGGGTGTCCCTGGCTGGGCTCGCAACACCCCACTCCATCCTCGGCACCAGCAGCCCCTTTTTGTCCTGTTTTTGCCCCAAAACAGGCTCTGTTCTGCCTCCCAGCCCCAGCCCAGGGCTGTGGGGTAAGGCTCGCCCCTGGCTTTGGGGGCCACGCCCCAAATTCCATCCCAAACCTCCTTTTTTACCACATCTGCTTGACATCAACTCATTCACACCAGCCTTGACTGGGCTTCCCGCTTGCACCTAGCAGCGATTTGGGTGGAAAAGCAGTGAAAAACATCAAGTCTGGCTCTTATCTTACAAAGGATGATGAAGATCAGTAATCCAGGGATAATTTTGGTTACAGAGTTGGTGCATGGTGAGATTACAAGTGATGAGATCACACCCTGCAATTTCAGTTTTCACAGTATTTATGAGACAGGAGGGCAAATCATGAGAAATTTGGTTTAGAGTGACGGAATGACCATTTTTTCTGGTTGTTCTTAAAGGAGAGGTGGGCAACTCCTCCCTGGGAGCCCCCAAACCTCCCCTTCCCCGCTCCCTCCCTCCCCAGCACCGAGGGACGAGGTCGGGGCACCGACGTGTTTTGTATTTTTTAATAAAGTTCGTAATCCAATGGACACACAAAACAAAACTGCGCTGAGAAAAAAAAATAAACCAAAAATAAACCAAAAAAAAAAAAAACCAAAAAAAACCAAGTTCCATAAATTAATTAAGTGTTAGGGGAGGCGAGAGGGGCCGGGGCAGAGTCTTTGTACAAGTGTATAACACTTCCACAGCTGATGAGACGAGGGGATGTTTAAATGAAGCGCACTTACAAATGAGTGACAATACAAAGTCTGAGTATGAAAATAAGATTTTTTTTCTCTGAAAACACATTTTTGGCACAGATTAAAAAAAAATGTATGTTGTGGGGATTTGATTTTTTTTTTTTNCCCACCAGGAAGGAAAAAAGCTCTCCCTTTTGTTTTGTTTTTTGTTTGTTTTGTATTTTCTTGTTTTTTCAGTGTAAACTGTACATCCCAGATGAAGAGAAGACGGCTGCAGCAGGGGCAGGTGGAGGAAGAGGAAGGTTCACATCCGGAAAAAATAACACCCCCCCCAAAAAAACCAAAAAAAAACCAACCCCAAAAGAAGGAAAAAAAAACCCAAAAAACCCAACGAAACAACCAATAAAAATAAAAAATGACTGTGAAATGCTCCTTGACCCACAAATCTCAGCAGAGTCCCTGCGGAACGTCCACGGCGCGCGGTCAATGTGTGTCAAGACATCCAGAACGTCACAGCGTCTCCAACTGTGCAAAGTCCGAGTCACTAATTTAGTGCAAAGGCAGTTCAGGTTCTTTTTTATTTTTTTCCTTTTTTTTTTGTTAAAAAAAATAAGCCCTCCTTTTCTCTTTTTTTTTTCTTCTTTTTTTTTTTTTGTCTTTTTTGTGTGGTTTTTTTTTTTCCCCAAAAAGGAGGCACGGGAACCCAAGCCCAGTCCACCTGCTGAGTGCATCAGTTGTCCATAAGCTAAAGCAACATGTAAACATCCAGGGTTTGATCGAGGCCAGTCGGGCAGGAGGCTGGTTTCTGGCAGCATTTTTCTTGTTTCATAACCTTCTCTCCTTCTTTTGATTCATTTTAAAATTAATTTTCTGTGTGGTTTTTGTGGGCTTTTTCGTTGTCATTTGTGTTCTGTTTTTTTTTTTTTTTTGCTGCAGGGCCTTGGAAAAATTAAAATTAAAAAAAAAAATTAAAATAATCAAAAGTCAATAACTGGTAAACAGCTCATACCGACGCGATGACAATCATCAGGTGAGGAGAGATGTTGGAGATGCTGGCGAGGAGGTCCGGGGCCAGGCGGGACAGGTGGCTTTCCGAAAACTCGCAGGGTGGGAAGATCTGCAGAACGTAGGCAGGCTGCAGGGAGGGAAAAAACCACGAATCAGAGACAACCTATGCCTTAAAATGGTTAAAAATGGGACATTTCGGGTGTTTGAAGGATCCTAAATCTTGTAAAAAACAGAAGACATGGGTGTGGTTTCCCAGGTAGGGAGTTTTCCACACCACAGGTGTAAGACCTGGCTGGTTTTGCTGGGAAAGGCAGAAAAATTGTCATTAACTATCACTTCAGTGACTGCTCCGAGCGCTGGCTGCTCATTCCGGGCTCTTTACACCCAGAATTAAATTACAGGTTCAATTTGATTCAGTGCAGCAACACACCCGGAACAAACCCTCCACAGCACCCAAAGCATTTGGCAGGAAAACACCTGAAAAATCTGTCCTGGAAAAATCAGGATATGGGGAAGAAACAAGGGCTCTACTTCAGAGAGAAAACTCTGGGAAATGGATTTGGGTTTGCAGCCCAAGATGCTGGATGTAACACACCAAACACACATTTGGGGTTTTTTTGGCTTTGGGGTTTTTTTTGGTTTTGGGGTAATTTTTATCAATTCCATCCATGATTACAGATTCCATCAATGATGTGTTTGATGGGTGATGGAAACGTGGGGTTGACTGACAATAAAACCCAGCGGCTCCAGCAGCACCCCGACCTGTTCTGGACTGGTTTCCCGTGGGTCCCAGGCCGTACCTGGTTGGAGCCGGGGTTGGGGACGTTGATGATGCCTGCGGCCTGCTTGGCCTGCAGGTAACTGATGAACGCGGCCTTGAGCGACTCCGTCTGACTGACCACATCCTCCTGGTCCCGGCCGCAGGGCAGGGCCAGCAGCAGGCAGTAATCGCTCTCCACCTGCGAGGGAAGGACACAGATCAGGGAAATGTAGGATGAATGGGTGTTTTCCAGTCATCCATCCATGATCTAGGGGGAAAAACCTTGCTTTGAACTCCATGATGCCGCAATTTGTTCTCTTGGGAAGCTGCGGCTGCCCCTGGAGCCCTGGAGGGTCCAAGGCCAGGCTGGACAGGGCTTGGAGCCATCTGGGACAGTGGAAGGTGTCCCTGTCCATGGCAGGGGGTGGAAAGAGCTGGCCTTTAAGGTCCCTCCAACCCAAACCAGTCTGGGATTCTGTGACTCCAACACTTGCTGAGAGCACAGCCAGACCAGAGGGCGGAAAGCACTAAAAATGGATCTCCATGGCCACCTCAACTCCACTTCCCACCTTACTCAGACACACTGACGCCAGCAGGAATTTGTCCCAGGGCTGAGGGTGACTTCCAAGGTTTCTCAGCTCTCATTCCCTTTTCCCTAAATGCAGTGCAAGAGCTATTGCTCATCACCTGCAATCCCTGTTCCACTCCATGGGCTGAAGGAATCGCAGTGCTAATACCAAAACCCAGAACAGAATCACAGCATCTCCTGGACTGCAAGGAACCCACAGGGATCGAGTCCAACTCCAGGCCATGCACTAGATCCCGACAATCCCACCCTGTGCATCCCTGACAGCGTTGTCCAAACGCTCCTGGAGCTCTGGCCGTGCCCTTTCCCTGACCCTCAGGGTGGAGAAAACGATGTGACACAACCCCAAATTTCTGCAAGCACCGATGGTGAGAGCAGCCAGGGATCCCCAAACACCCTCCCTGCCCCATCCCAAGCCCTCACCATCATTCTGCGCGCGACCCCCTCCAGCTGGGAGGCCTCGAGCCGCATGCGCTGCGCGATCCGCAGCGGGGGCCCTCCCTCGGGCGCCGGCAGCGACCGATGCGCCAGGACGTTGTTCCCGGACACAAAGTGGAGCTGCACGGCCGCCGTGTCGTTCTTGAGAGCCAGGAGACCCTGCCAGACAATGGGGTATTTCTGGGAAGAGAGGGAGGAGAGACGTTACACACGAAGCAAGGAGAGTGGGATCTGAAATCCTGTCTGAGCCGCTCATCGGGGGTTTAAAGGCTCAGCAGAGATGGAACACAGATCAACCCTCTACACGCCAGGCTTGGGTTACATCCTGCTAAATCAGGAATTCAGTCCTGTTCCTTCCAGCTGGCCGGTCTGCCTGGGTGGATCCCACCATCCCAATCCCTCAGCCACCCACCCAAGGCTGCTCCCAAACGCTGTTTTCCCTTTTACAAATGGACAAATTGAGAAATAACAACAGGAGAAGAGCTGCTCAGGGTTACAAGGGAGGTATTTGGTGGTGAACACAACTCTCAGCTCCTTGTTGGTACCTGTTCCTCACTGCCCTCCTTCTCTTCCTCATTTTCTATGCTTGGGAGAGTGGTTTTTTCTTTTTATTTAAATGAAATACACCAACACTCTTCCCTGCCCATAAGGAAACACTTTCCAGGAAAACCTTGACTGTAAAACTGACTTGAAACAGTAAACATGGCTAAAATCCATCAGGGACAAAACGGCCCAAAACCCAAACACCTTTTTGGCATCTCAAGTATTTGATGCGAGAAAGGTCAGACTTGGTGCTATGGCTGAGACAGAACTTGGTGATTTCCCCCCTGATCAGGAGCACGACACTCACTGTCAGGAGCTGGACCATGTCCACCGGTCTCTGCGACACAGGGTGAGGTGACGGCTCCTGCTTGAGTGTGGACTGCGGCTCCGGGCGGCTGAGGGGCGGCCCTGACGTCGTGGGGATAAACATGGATTGCTTGGGAACCGCCTGCGGCTGGTGCGGCGACGGCAGCTCCTGTTTCATGGAGATGGCGACGGGCGAGGGGTAGGAGGTCTGGCTCGTGTCCCCCTGTGCCCTCTGGAGGTGGACGTGGGGGTCCATCGGTGCCGTGTGCCTGTTCACAGGGGGGTGGTGGCTCTGCTCCGGCCCTGCTGCCGGCGGGCCCTTGGGATCCTGCGGGATCTGAGGGGTCTTGCTGCGGACTGGCTGGCTGGGGTGCGAGTGCTCGCCCTCTGGCAGGCCCTGGGAAGCAGGCAGGGGGAAAAGGAAAGATTTTCAGGCTGAGGGTGTTTTCAATTTCACCACAAGGCTGCCACAACACCATGAGCTTCCTGGTGGAGACATCCCTGTCACAGCACCAGCCCTGCAGTAGCACCAGGTCAGTCCCCCACTTCCGAGCCCATCTGGGCTGAAACCCCACTCCCTGAATCCTGCCCCGAGCCCATCCTTAGCCTCACCATCCATCCTATGCACCACCTTGGCACTGACAGTTCTCCCACCCACACCTCCACATCCAGAAACCTGCAGGCAACTTCACCCCTCCTGCTTGGAGTCCCAGAGGAGCTCCGGAAATGGCTTGTCTTGGCTTCCTCTGACACTAAGCAGCGTTTGAACCCCATTTCCCCCCAGAAACAGCTCAAAATGCTCCAGATTACAGCGAGAATTGAGCTCCAGATTCCAGGGAGACAGATAAAGTGTTTTGTTTCTCACCTGAGACGGGGTCATGCTCCGGGAGGGCAGCCCAATGGGCGAGGCGCCCGGGAACTGTGGATGCCCGAGCTGTGCCGTGTGGTAATTCCTCATGTCGCCGTACACGGAGCGGTAATCGTGGAAGGAGCTCCCGGCAGGATGCATGATCTGCACCCCGTGCGGGACCACCACGGGCTGCGTCAGGGGCAGCCCGGGCAGCTGGCTGCCCGAGGGCACGCTGAGCAGCCGGGGCTCACTGTGGGGAGAGTGGGCCATCTTGCCTTCCGAGGATTTGGGAGTCTCTTTCCCGGGCTGCGGGGTCTTACTGACCGGGGGAGTTTTGACGGCCCCTTCGGGTGTCCGGGATTGTCGCGTTTCCGAGTGGTGCTCGCCCACGGCGGCCATGTGCGGGTGCATGATCATCCTGACATCCCGCGGGACGTTGTACTGGTCCAGCCGCAGGCTGCTGGGGTGCATGCGGTAATCGGGCTGCATCACCAGCACGTCCGACTGCACCGGCGCCGGCCCGCGGCACACCGCCGTGTGGTGGAAGTGCAGCTCCTCCTCGGGGGGATGCTGGGAGGACAGCGGGGGCATGACGATGTCTCGTATGGGAGCTGGCTGGGGCGTGCTGGAGCGCTGAGGTTTGATCTCCATCTGGGGTTGCAGAGCAGCTCGGGGGGAGTGGAGCGCTTCTGGGCGGATGCCATAGGGAATGCCGGAGAGAGGAGGGGTGTTCATCCTCACCTCACCTTGGGACAGATGGCCCAGGGACACAGTCTGTGTTACGCTGTGAGGGGGCATGATAACAGATTGCTCGGGATGCATGCTGGATATGTACTGAGGAACGGGAATTCCCGGTGCCAGCATGACCGGGGTGCTGCTGGACAAAGCCGGAGATGAGGTACTGCCGGGATGGCAGGTCCGGGGGAACGGCGATGGCGAGTGCCCGCTGGTGCGTGGTGAGTGCGGCTCCTGTTTGGTGACCCCCAGGTGGGAGATGGCCCGGTCGGTCGGGGTGCTGGGTCCCGAGCTGACGTGGTTCGCTTCCGAATGCATCTTCCCAGAGAGGGAAGGGTGGTGAGGACTAACCCCAGGACTCAGGTTGGAGGGTTGCAGAGTCTTCGTCTCCACTTTGAGAGTGGTTGGGTCAGACAGTTTTTTGTTCACAACCATCTGGTTATGGACCAGCACGGGTGGAGTGTTTACCGTCTGTGCCAGGACCTTGCCGGGCTGCGACACTGGGGGCTGGACAGCGAGGTGGGATGAGTCGGGCTTGTCCAGCACGGTGCGCTCCTGTTTGACGGAGGAGATGACGGGCGAGGTGTTGTAGGGCTGTGTTCCAAGTACCAACGAAGAATGGGTGGAAACAGTCCCGTAGCCTGCCGAGGTCTGGGAGCCTTTCAGTGCCGGCTGGGACGGTGTGATAGGCTCCTGTTTAATCTGAGACTTGGACACAGACTGCTGGAACTCGATGTCCACTGCACTGGCTGGGGGAATCTGGCTGATCTTGGCACTGATCCGCTGAGGGCCTTCCGTCTTCTGCCCCGAGTAACTCAGGAGCACCACACCTTCCGAGGTGTTCACCCGCAGCCCCGGACTGGACCCGGTCTCCACAGGCCTCTCCTCGATAATAGACATCGATCCTGGATGAAACCTGCTGTTATCATTTGTACTTGACCTCTGCTTGAATTTCGGCGAGGGAGCATTGACGAGGCAGGTCTGGGCTTGGGGAGCTTGTTTCACCAAGGTGATTCTCGGAGCCTCCTCCAGGTCCACACTGTGGGGCATCCTGCTGATGACAGAAGTGGCTTTAGGAGCAATCACGGTGTTGATCTTTTCCTTCTCGCTGAACACTGGTGCTTCAGCCACCGGTGGGTCCAGGGCATTGGTGACAGGAACGGCCGGCTTCTCCTCGGAAACTGGCTTGATGGCCTCCACGGCAGGGTGGAGAGGTGCCTCCTCCAAGCAGGCCGCGCTCACCGGCTCAGCGTGTGTCGTCGTCACGTGCGTGGAGGTTATGCTCGTTGCCGAGACGTATTTGGGCTCCATGAGTATCTTCCTCAGAGTGCTGGAGTTTGTGTCAATATCCGACGCCTTTGTGTCCGGTGGGAGAGCAGGCGGGGGCGTGGAACGCGCACGGGGCTCCTCGTGCCTGACCATCCACTCTGGCACCTTGGCAGCACCGGAGTGAAGTGGGACGATGGCAGTGGGCACCGGGGTGGGCAGCTTGGCGGCGGCCGTGGGGACGGCAGGAAGGGCTGCATTGGGGGCGCTCGGCGGCGTGATGGGAGTGTTCTCCAGGGGCGACCGGATCTTGAACCCGCTCTGACTCCCCTCGTCGAGGGGGACTGGTGGGGCACCCAGGTCCAGAGGAGCTGGAGCAGGTGCTTTTGGAGAGGTGCTGCTCTCAGGGACAGCCTCATGTGCAGCCACGACATCAGCAGCCACAGCCTTGGTGACATCGGAAGCACTTGGCTCCATGGATGCTGTGGGTTTGATTTGCTTTTCCTCCTTTGAGGTTTCTTCAGGTTTTGTTTTTACTTCATTGGCAGGGGGTGATTTGCTCTGCACCCTCTCTGGCTCGAAGGTGTTGACTTCGGTGGTGTCGCCCTTCCTGCTTGTGCTCTTCTTGCGTCTCTGCCGCGTGGTTTTCTGACGGCCCTTTTCCTTCCGAGCAACTTCAGCCTCCTGCAAGGTCTCGGCCTCCTGCGCAGAGTTGGAAGATTCGCTGAAGCTGACTTCAGACTCCTTGCTCTCCGTCTCCAACGCTGATGGGACAGAGCCGGGCACTGGCTGCACTGCAGGCTCGACGGCAGCCTCGGTTTCTAGGATATTGTTCACTGCCTGATCCGTCTCAGGCTCCATCTCCTCCTGAGGTGACTGCAACACCAAGGGCTCTGTGGGGATTTCAGCCTCAGATTCAGCGGGATATGTCGGAGGTGCAGGGAAGCTTTCTGTCTCCCCAGAAATATCATTGATGATGGAGCCGATGGCTGCTGCCAGCTCCGTTTCACTGGCCTGGTGTGCGGGTTTATCTGCCTCCTCCTCCTGACGGACTTCAGCCACATCCGTAGTTGGCTCTTTGTAGGCAGCAATTGTCGGAGGAGTTTCGGTGAGTTTTGCAATGTTCTCCACTGCCTGCTCAAGCTCGATCTGCTTCGCTAATTGGGCAGCCTCAGGCGACTGCCTGGGTTCCCGCACCACCTCCTTTTCCATTTCTGGGAATGAATCTTCTACCTCATTCTTAGTGAAGTGGGGTGGCAGGATGTCCTCTTTTGGGGGGCTCTTCATCTTGGGTGGTGACACCGCCACCGGCTCTGCCTCCTCCTCGGTGGGCCGCAAGGCACCCTTGACTTCATCCACATTGAGGCGTATTTCCACGTTTTTGAGACACACAGATGCTTTATCAACAACGGTTTTGGTGTTTTTGTACCTTCCTCTTTTGGATTTTGTAACCTTTTCTGGCACCGGCTTCTTCTCAATGATCTCAACCGTGGGGATTTCTAGCTGATTTTTCTCCACATCCAGTTCCTTCCGATCACGTTTCTGCTCGCTTGCGGCCGGTTCTTTCTCAGCGGCTTTTGATTTATTGCTGTTGTCACTGATGCTCAATTCCTGACCGCTTCTTTCAGCAGCATCTTCAGATTCAGCCGTGGTATCAGCTTTCGGTTCATTCTTCCCTTTCTTCCCCTGTTGGCTGGTAGCAGCTGATGAGTGACTGTGTGTGAGCTTTTGGGACCGAGGAGACCTCCAACCCTCTGCAGGTTTAGGAGCTTCCACGGTATCTTTAGTTTCAGCCTCCTCCACCTCTTGTTGTACCGGTTCAGTTTTTATTGGAGAGATGTCTTCCTCTGGCTTACGGCGGGTTTTGGGAGGTCTTCCCCTCCTTGGGGTTGTGGGAACAGTTGTCACCGTTTCCTGTGGTTCCTTCTCCCCTCTCTTCCTGGTGGATCTAGTGACCTCCATGGAGTCCTTTACCGGAGATGGGCCTTCGTTGTCCCCTGTGGTAGCATAGACTGACCTCACGTTTCTGCGCCTGGTCCGGCCTATTGGCAAGCTCAGCTCCACATTTTCCGGCTCTGCAGCAGAACTTGGAGATTTAGCAGCATTCCTTGAAACCTTTTCCGCCTCCACTTTCAATTCGGCAAGCTTCTGGGTCTCCCCACGAGGAGAGCTCGACCTTTTCAGTTTTTCACGGTCAATTCTTTCGCTCTTCCTCGTGACAGGCTTTTCTGTCACATTAGCTGCAGCTGACTGCACGGGAGTCTTGGACCGTTTACTCTTGTAGGATTTTTTATCTTTTACAACAACCGGAGGTTCCACTTCCATATCATTGTCAGAAACGGGCGGCAGGACCTCAGCAGCCACCTCCACCTTTTGACTCACACCAGCATCGGCATTGGCAGAAGGTGGAGGACTTTCCTCTTTAGGTTCCACAGCCTCATCTGACTTCTGAACTAGCTTGGGCGGAGGTGGAAGCAGCTGGGCAGCCTCAGGTTCTGGATCTACGCTGATGTCTGCATCGGAAAACGAGGCCCCAGGAGTGGGAGGTTTGGTATCCAAGTATGAAGGATGCTCTGTCGCCACAGCATCTTCCTCTGGTGCCAGGGTTGTAGCAACAATTTCTTTACTCACTTCTACAACTGGTGGAGGTTCTGTTTGCTCTGGGGGCTCTATTTTGACAGGAGCAGCGAGCTCAGGAAAAGGTTTTTGTTCCTCTGCTGCAGCAGCAGATTCAGAAGGTTTCTCTTCTTTGACAGAAGCTGGCTCCACCAGGACCTTTTCGCTCACTGTTTTCTCAGGAGCAGTGGGAGCTGGTTCCTGTGGGAGGACGGTGACTGAAGAAGGACCAACAACTGAGGAAGGTTTATGTTCTGTTTCTTTACTATCAGGAACCATTTCTGGTGTTTTTGGCCGGTTTTCTTTATCTTCCTGTTTTTCCACTTCTTTTGGTTTCTGATCTTTCTCCTTTTCTTTCTGCTGCATTCGTGTCAGCTCGACAAACCTACTGTGGAAGAGAACCACTGGCTCTTGCACCAAATCAGCCGCGCTGTTTGTCCCATCGGAGGAGGACTGTCTCCCATACAACCTTCCAGAGATGAAGTCCAAATCATCATCTTTCCTCTCTAAATGCTGCAGGCGTTTGGAGTCCTGTTCAAAAATTGAACTGTGCAAAAACCGAGAAGCAAACAGTTCCTGCCGCTCTTGTTCCTCCTCTTTATGGTCTTCTTTCTTATCATCCAGTTTTCCACCTTCGGAATCAGTTCTGATTTTTTTCTTTTTCATATACCAGGATGGAATAGGTCTTGGAGCCGAGTCAACCTTCTCTTTGTCTTTATTGTTTCTAAAACTAGCAAATCTTGAATCCCAGTCTAGAAAGGACCAGTTTTCTTCTCTGGAAGAAGAGAGGGATTTAGCCCTTTCGAGCAAGGCCTTTGTGTCAGGTGTGATTGTCTTGTCCAATGCAAAAGAGTAGAATTTGTTTCTTTCTAAGGAACTGGACTGGAGTCTTTCCTCTCTTTCACGGAACTTCTCTTCTCTGTCCCTTAATAAAAAAGACAACCTGGAACTCTCTAACAAGGACGAGGCTTTTGGTGAATGAGGCTTGTTTTCGCCATCGTCATCCGAATCCGAAGGCACCTCGCCAGGTTCCAGGTCTCGGACAGACCGTTTCCGTATGCTGTCTCTTTTGACAATGCTGCTTGGAAAGCTGATATCGACTCTCCCAGGCTCTTGCTTCACTTGGGTTTCCCACCTACTTGAGTCTTCCTCAGAACTCAGCACGGAGAGTTTAATTTTAGCCATTTCTGCCATCTGCTCCCTTCTGCTGGAATCATAAGGATTGAATTTCAGCGAGTCCTCCCTCACAGTCATGTTGGAGTATGAAAGACCCTTTTCTTCTATTTTAGGTGACTCTTTGGTTTCTTTTGATGGCATTAACCTTGGAGAATCCAGAGTGTCATCATCCTCGTGAAACGGGAAGTGTCTGATGCTTGGGGAACAGGACATCCTTTCGGAATCCTCACTCACCTGACGAGAACTTCTGTAGTTCCTTTCTCTCTTTGTGCTAATTTCAAAGTCAAACTGGTCAGTCTTTTTCCTTTTACTTGGTGGAGAGTCATCGGTGACATCTTGCGGAGGCTTTCCCACCTCGTGAACCAGACTCCGCTTTTCATATTCATCCACATCTTTCTTTGGACTGCCAAACTTCTCCGACTTCGCTATCTCCATTTCCAGCTGCTGTTTCAACCTGCGACTTTGCTCCATTTGTTTCCGGTAGCTCTGCGTGTGGTCGATGTCGATGCTGATTTTCTCTTCCGTGTCAGCCGACTGAGGTTTCTCTTGGCCAGGTTTATGGTCTGGTGTTTCTTCAGGAAGACCGGAGTAATTTTTCCTTGTGTCCTCTCTCTCCGTTCCCTGCTCGTCCAGCAGCTGTACCTGTTTATGCTGGGGTTTCACCGGGTTCAGTTTTTTAGCAGAGAGTTCCTGAACTTCCACAGGTTCATCGGGTGCCTCCATCAGCCTCGCCTGCAGATCAAGGGTGGGACGCATGCCAATCCCACCAACATTAAGGGTGTCCTGAATTTCTTTGGGACTAGTAACGGGAATAAGTCTGTCCAGTTTGAGTTTTTTAGATTCCCTTTTAAGCATCTCCTTCCTCAGGGGTTTTCTCTCCAGTTCTCCTTCCCTTAAGACTGGTGCTTCTCTAGACGCCGTCGCATCAAGCTGCTTTTTCAAAACCATGCGTGCATCCTCCTCATCTTGGCTGCTCCGTTTCACATCCAGTTTTTGCCTGTCAGGCTTCGGATTCGCATCAGCAAAACGCCTTTTACGAGCCTCCAATTTGTCTAAATCAACTGCGTTGGCCCCCTCAGAAGTTTGCTCTGTCTTCAAGTGCTTTTTGGGTTTCATTTTTCCCTCCTTGTCCACCACTTCGATGTGACTGGCAAGGGCTTTCTCCTTCTGTACCTTGGTTCTGACGGGTTCTAGTTTAGACTGCTCAGACTTGGCTTGCTCAGCCTGGGACATCTGGGTTTTCTGTTCGAGCAGTGGGGATTTCAGAGTGTCATTATCCAGCTTTGCCCTCAGTTTCTCCAGTGCGGGCTGATCGATCACCTTCCCCTCCTTTTCCTTCACGCGGGTCAGCACAACACAGGGCATCAGTTCCAGGCGATTCTTCGCTGCCCCTTCTTTGTCACCCCTCTCTTTGCTTTGTTTACTGTTGCCCTTCAGTTTTTCTGGGCTGGGCTCTCTCTCATTCTCCTGATCCGTTTCCGAGGACTGAGAGCTGGGCGAATGGATTTTTGCTTTTCGTTTCTGCTTATCCGTTTTCTCCTTTTCTATTTTTTCTGGCTTTTCCTTCCTCATCAAGCGCTTCTCCTTGTCCACCCTCTCCTGCTCGAAAACACGCTCTTTCTCCACCTTCTCGTTTTTTGCGTATCGTTCCACGCGGGCTTTGTCGAGCTTGTCGTATCGTGGAGGGGACAGCGAGCTGCAGCTGCCGCTGCGATCTGAGGACCTGCTGTAAATCCTCCTCTCTGAGTCGCTCTGCAGCCGTTCCGACTGCGAGGGGGACGCTCCGGGGCTCTGCGGACGCCGGGAATGTGTCGGGCTCTGGCTCCGCTCAATCGGTCTCCGTTCGTGGTCTCTGTCCCGATCGGATTCAAACCGTTCCCTCTCCCTCTCCCGCTCCCGCTGCCTGTAGCTGTACTCCCTGATGTCCTGCTCGTACGGATCTCCTCGGTAATCCCGGTACTCGCGAGGATCGTCGTAGTATCGTGGGTCGTAGTAGTCTCCTTGGTAGGGATCCCACTCAGCATAGAATTCTCTGCCCCGAGCCGGGTATTCCCGCCGAGGATCTTCAGGATACGTCCCTGGAGTCCGAACGGTCTCGTAGTAGGTACGGTCAGGGGCGTATTCGTAGGATCCTCGTCGCTCGTCTCTGCTAAACATAAGAATAAACAGATTCTAGTTCTCCTTCTCAACCAACCTTCTGTGGTACTGTGTTACCACAGTTTTTTGCTTATAGAAATGAATCATTTTCTGCTCTTTTATCCTATGTGCATCAAGGAAGCTGCACGCAGAGGTTTGGCAAGGAATCTGTGTGTGGTGGACTAAATACTCTGTTAACTTATCAAACACCAAATGCAATTCATGGGCAATATCATAACAGCTCTTCCAAGTATTGTTTCACCACCCTCACTCCTTTGTTTTTGTCGAATTCAAATCTTGCATGAAATGAAGGTAAAACCAACAAAGCACCTGTGCACCCACAGAGGGCTGACAGGGTGAAGATGCCTTTATCCAGAACCTAAGGCCTTCATTTGACTCAGAAAACACAAGCCCAATCAAAATTCAGGGGTGGAATCTCTCCCTTACTAAGCACCAAAGTGGTGGTAAGGTATCTTTAAAAATCCTAAGCCCTCCAAGTGATCTTTTAATTCCCAAATTAGCTCTTTCACTGCATGTGACTTGCTGGCGTTGCCTGTTTACAGTAAAACCAAGTCAACAAGTATCAGGTTGTTTCTAAGATCAGGTGAATTCATTCAGCAAAGTAAGTCAAGCAATAATGTTATTTCAACATCTCCAAGCAGCAAAAATAACTAATTTGTAACACTGAACATGGCAGGAAGGTGGAATAAAGCTGGAGTTCCAACTCCCCATCATTACAGTGTTTTGTACACTCCTTATGAAGGTGGGATTGGGCTCTGTTCCCAGGGAACAGGGACAGGACAAGAGGACATGGCCTCAGGCTGCACCAGGGGAGGTTCAGGTTGGACATCAGGAGGAATTTCTTCATGGAAAATGTGTTCGGGCACTGAAGGGGCTGCCCAGGGAGGTTTGGAGTCCCCATCCCTGGAGGTGTCCAAGAACAACTGGACACAGCACTTAGTGCTCTGGGCTGCGTGACAAGGAGGGCATCAGTCACAGGTTGGACTTGATGACCTTGAAGGTCTTTTCCAACCCAAATGATTCTGGGATTCCTCATAGGTTCATTTGGCTTCACAGTTTGTGTTTTATGTTAAAAGCTGGCAGCTTCCACCTTTCAAGAAAAGTACAAAGTTGAAAAAGAGACAATACAGGGAAGATGAAAACCTCATCCTACAAGTGAAGTGGGATGTTGTGAAAAGCAGCTGTGGAGTTAAAAATATTGATCAGGGGTTTTGTTTAGTTTTTTAGGGTTTTTTTTCCCTTTGGGTCCGATTTAGACTGGGTCCAGCTATGACCCTGAGAGAAGGTGGTTTGTGCAGATCTCAGCATGACTGCAAGGAGGAGCTCGGAGGGGCACCAGAAGCTGCAGAATTACAAGGAGCCACTGCAGGGCTCGCTCCACCACTCCACGATCCATTATCCCGATGGATCTCCTAATAACAATGTGAGCAGAGTGACAGAGAAGGACAAACCTGACTAACATGTGCCCAAACACCAGGAACGAGGGTCCTGCTCAGGATTATTCCATGGCAACAACAAGCCCACCCGAGTCCTGCCTGCTATAACACATCCAACAGCGCCCTTCTCTTGTCTGAATCTGATGTATTTCTGAGGAAATGCTTATTGCTGGCACATCACAACATCTGGCAAGGCCTGGGGAAGGCACACTTGTATTTCCATTATGCAAATCCTGATTGCCAATTTTCAAATGCTGCTCGCTTTTAAATCTGCTCATTTTGCATTATGTCAAACCAATCTATTTTGCTGCAAAAAACGATTGGGTTTATCCAGCTCCCAGGTGCAACTGGCGTCACACTGGGCTGATTCCTGGGCAAGGCAGAGCCCTAATAATGAACCAGGCTCGGAAGGGAATAAAACACGGGTGTTTTTTCAGTCAGTGGAGGCAAAAAAGCCCAAACTGTGGAGTGCTTCTGTGCCAGGTCTGCAGGGCTAAGTGGCCGTGCAGCATGTGGTGCCAGCTGCTGCCAAGGGGCAGGCACACAGGGCACAGCTTTATTCAGACTAAAAATGCATCCTTACTCAAACTGTATCATTTTATCAAGTTACAAACAACCCTGTTGGAAAGGGGGAGGTGGAGGATCAGATTTTACTCTCTGCTCAAGGGCTGAGCAGCAGGAGTTTATCAGACTTTATATACACCCACCAACACACACATTTCTCTGTTATAGATTAACTGCTCTCTGCATTCCTAAAACATGATGAATGACTCCCAACTGTGTCCTGGTGACCCACCAGAGAAACCGGATACTAAAATATGGATCACGCAGACAACTGAAACCTCCATCTCAGTAGGAATTCCAGTAACCGGCTACGCCTCGGATGTGTGAGATCCTGCCTGCTCTAATCTGCACAGTTTAAGTTCGATCACCTAAATTTGTTTAAAGAAATAGAGAAGAGGTGCAAAAAAAATTTTAAAATGCAGAGATGTTTTTAGTAAAACTTCAAAAATAAGGATAAAGTTGAGAGGAACAAAATCTTGTTTAAGAATTAAGGCCTGAAGAAAGTTTGATTGTAAGATGATGACAGTGATTGTCAGAGGAATGTGTAAGGTGATGTTGGAAAACAAAAAATTGAATAAAAATATTGATACGTGCCTTCTTTCTGCCAGCACTTCATAGAAGTCTCTGATATCTTGACCCGTTTTCTCCATGGAATGATAAAATGCCAACTGACTCTCCCGATTTGCAAAGTCCACCTGAAAGAGAAAGGGGAAATCACATTCAGTCACAGAAACATCCCATTCTGCCAACATTTCCCTGTCTGCTGAAGGTGGGAGCAGAACTGAGAATGGGGGTAAAATTTAATACAAAATGTCAAACATTTCCCAATTCTGGCCCTGCACACCCCAGGAATAAACACCTTTCTCAGTGGAGCTGTGTAACTACCTCATTACTGTGTTGTTGTAGCTGCCAGCCCCAAGGCTTCTGTTGAGCAAAGCAGCAGGAAAAATACACATTATTATTGTGGTATTCATGTTTTTAATGCCAGGACAGTTCCAAAGTCCCTTTTATCTCAGGGCAGGGAGGGTCAGGATTATGAATCTGTTCTGGACTCCATGGTGTTTGCCCGGGGTTATAGAGCAGGGAAAGAACCAAGTCTCATGAACTGCAGCTCCCTGTTCCAGCCACTCCAAGAATTGGTGTTTTCTAGCCAAGGATGACCATATTAAGAAGCTAATGGTACAGTGCAAAAAACTGAGGATTAGAATGGATTTCACTATGTGTATGGCACACAATGGAATATTTTTAACATTCTAGTTCCTGTTACTTTTTAAATCAGCCCAGTCCTGTGTGCAACCACAGCAATGGAGCTCAGACACACATCGAGGGTGTTGCTTATTCCAAAGTCATTAAGCAGCAAGACCCACACAAGACGTGAAGCTTTTAAGGGACCACACGCTTTCCTGCCTTGGAAGGTGACTGATATCCAACGCCACGCTCAGAAACTACAGGATATCCAACTCCCTGCCCTGGGTGAGGTGGGAAGCTGCTGAGATCATGCCTTAAATCACTGCCCACTCTTTAGGAGAGGAGAAAGGAGGAGGAGGAAGATCATTCAAAGGGTTGGCTGACACCTCACGTCCCCAGTTAGTGGGACTGATGGGACAGTCAGGACAGGTATCACCCCATTCACCCAAATCCAAGATATCCCTGTAAATGTTGAGTGCTGCTCCAGGAAGAAAAGTATTTTCTGTGTATTTTTTTAAGCAGTGTTTTCAATTATTGTTAAAAATCTGTTGCAAGGAAGGACAAGATTATTTTTAAGGTCCCTTACAACCCAAACCATTTCATGATTCCATGGCTGCACGCTGGGGTCACTGTACCCCAGAGCCTGGACATCAGCATGGGGCAGCTGGAATGCAGCCATGTGTTATCCTGGAGGTACTCACACCTTTAGGTTTCCTTTTTTTAACACAAAAACAGACAAAAGTTTGCCTTGGATTGGGGTAAACGAGGCAGTGACACGGACACCAACACTCAGGAGCTCAGAGAGACAAGTTAAGCAAAACAAACGGCAGAATACTGGAAAAGGCTTTATAAGTAACAGTTCAGGGTTCCCTGACATCTTGATAAGCCGAGCATAAAAATGTAATTTAAGCCTTTGATATGTGGGACGTGTGTGTCCCGCCAAGTATTCCTTGAGCCTGGCAGTCTGCACTGCCAGCATTTAAGGGGGAAGGCCTAAACACAATTTGTTCTCTTTTTTTGCCTGTTTTGCTTTGGTTTGGAGGTCATTCTGCACACCTTAATTTTATTCCCACCGATTTTCCTCCCCTTGGTCTCTTTTACAGCTGCTTGTGCATATTCAATCTCATTGTAGAGAACCAGGGCCATGCCTTTTAAGCGGTCAAACACCACCTGTAAAAAACAAAAAAACAAAACAAAAACCAAATAAGAGCCTCATCCACAGGACTTAATGTCAGTCCCAACAAAATCCTAAGTCATGAGGATACCAGGAAGGAAATAATTTTTAGCAAGGTGAATTTCCAGGCTTTTCTGATGAGGCATATTGGAATGAAGAGACAATAAAAGGACACGGGACTGCTTTGAATTGTGGATATTGTGGCTTGAGGTATATTATGCCTTTATTTTGTTTTTCTGTATTTTACTTTAGATATTTTTTTCTTTGGTGACTGAGTTTTGCAGTATTTCTTTGTTGAGATTTTTTTTTTAATTTCCAATGTGTTTTAGGGGGGAAAAAAGGTAAAGGAAACATTTAATCCCAAAGTGGACCCAGCTTTAGTTATCAGTCTGCAGTACCACTCACCAGTCGCTAAATGCCCGATTTTCAAATATTCCCTTCCTTTAGCAGCATAAATGTACTATTCAAGCAACAACAGCTACAATAAAGAACGTCAAAACTGCAACACAAACCCACAAAAATCCTCTGGGGAGGCCAGACCCTGATCCTGCAAAGATTTACACACGTTGCTTAATTTTAAGCACATCCATGTCCAATAAAAATACACAGGACAACTCCCACACTGAAGTTTAAGCACGTGATAAATCACTTGCATGGAAGAGGCTCCTGCTGTGTGACATGGGTGTGTTGCACCATCGTTGACTTTCTCTCTCCTTCCTTGTACTTTTGGCAGCATGACTGTCCTGACTGCTTTTAAAAAATCTTTTTTTCGGTCTGATGAAAAAAAACATAGTTATGTCTAATTATGTAATTAGCAAGTATGAGCAATTATGTAATTAGACTGGTGCTCCTCCAACTAACATTAAAGAACTTTTGCTGGGGAGAGACTGTACTGCACAAGAGCAACAAATGGTTTCCAATACTCAACATCTCGGCTCGCTCAAAATCCTTATTTTTGGTTGTTATCAAACCCCAGAAGCGACTGCTCTATGTTGACAGAGCCCTGCCAGCCAAATTCCACCCCAGAGAGAATTTTTTCTACCTGAGCTATAAAGCCCTGGACAGTGGGGGTTGAAAGGACAGGATGGGAAGAAAGGAAGACAGTAACGACTTGGAAGCACATGCCAAAGCCTCCCACCTACCTTCACCACAGGCCCGTATCGGCAGAAATGTCGGGTCAGATACTGATCCGTAACGTTTGTGGAAAGCCCATCTAACCACACGCAGTTTGTAGGCATGCTCTTCCCAAAACCCAGCTGGACACAAAAGGGCAAAACTTCCATCAGTACAGTGCATAAGGGTTAAACTCACTGAACAGAGCCTGCCTAATGAAAGACTTATTTGGAGAAAACTGTTGTTTGTATGGATTTTCTAAAATTAGCATCTGGTGCAGGTGCAAGACAAAAATCAAAGAGTAATTAATGAAAATAATTCTGCTTGTTTAAACAAATACAGTGTTTGACAACACTGGGTTCTTCTACAGTTTGAATGTCTGAGAAGTGACAGGTTGACAACTCTGGGGTCTGACAGGCCCCATTTGTCATGGGGAGAGAGATGGGTTCCCAGCAAGGACTTGCCAAATGCGGCCCTTCCAGGCCAGGGAATGTCAGTCTCTGAGTGCTCAATCCCAGGGTTCCATGGGGACAGAGCCAACAAAAATGCTGATTAACCCCAATTAAGTGGTGGTTGAGACCATCATACTCTGATCTCACATTAAAAACCATCTTCCTTCCATACACTACCCTGCTGTAAAACATCCCACGATGCTGCAGTGGAAGAAAGAAGAAGGATACAGTCCAGGGGAGGATTTCTTTACCTTGAGCCGGTTATTTCCAAGATATTCCCCATCCATCTTCTTAATGGCTTTGCACACACTGGCGATGTCGCAGTACTGCAGGAACGCGTACTGAGGGACACCGTTCACCTTCTTAATGTCGATGTCCTGGGGACAAGCACAAAACACAACAGCACACAGTCAGCAGTCAATCCCATCTAAGAGGACTTTGTTTTTTTTTTCAGGGACACGTGGCACAGCAAGCTCTTTAATTAATATTTTCTTCAGAGAGAGGATTTAAACAATAGTAGACAGTTAAAACTTCGCTGTTCTGCTGCATCTCAAAAGCAAATCCTTACTGAGCAGGGAAAGCTCTTCATCACGCAGATTTAAAATCCAAGCCCGCAGAACTAAGCCTGACCTGATCAACAAACACCAGCTTTAGGCAGTTAATACTGTATCAAGAACAGACAATTCAGGATCAAAGAAATACAGATTAATTTTTGCTCACAAAGGCTCAAGAGAAAACAACCTGCTCCGATCCTCATCTCTGAGCCAAGCAGGGCCTCTTTTCCAAATAAACATGATCCATCCTGTTCCTAGAAACACAAAGTGATGCTGGACTTGTCTCTTGAACCAGCCTGGTTGATGGCAAAGGCAAAAAAGATCCTCAACTTCTGTTACTGCTGCTCTTTAATCCCAAACCACCACGGGCCCATTCACAAGTACAGCCAGAGGCTCACAAAGCCAAATAAAGGCTGATTTTAATTGATTTAAAAAAACCCAGTGAGCCAGGAGCTGACATTTGGTTAACAAACAAGCTCAGCACTAGCACTGGAAATGTACCCAAAGCCTCTGAACAAACTCATGATATTATGATTCATTCTGAGCTGAAAATAGGAGGTGGAGGGTTTGGCTTTATTTGTTGGAATAGCAGGAGCTGCCTTTGTGAGCCACACATGGATCTGAGCACAAATGTTCCAACATCCAGGACAGGCTATTTTCATGGTTAATAAATTTAGGGACAAGGCAGCAGTTTGATACGGTCTCACCCAAGAGCTCTTTATCTGGGAAAACAGAAGTAAACAGGGAGATTTACACAACTATTAGACTCCTACAGCCCTAGCCTAATGATTTAAGTGGAATATTAATAGGAAACTACACTTCCAAGTGTCTGAAGTAGCACGACTGCAACCATGGCAAATTATACTTGACCACTCACCCTGGGCAAGCAATTCCTTCTGACAGACAAATAAAATATCATTATTGTGCTCATTACCCCTCAGAAAGGATATAAAGCTGGTCCCTTCTGCACCTGAGCTTGCAAGTTTTCCTGGAAACGGCGAGGCAGGGCTGCCTCCCAATTCTGAGCCATTAATAATGCTGACAGGGAGCACCATGGCACACAAAAGCCAATTTACACTACCACTGATAAGCATCTTTATCAGGAGGGCTTTGCTGCTCTAACACTGGAAAAGGGTTCAAGCCACAGACATGGCACGAATTCATAAATCCGTGTTGATGTCAAGGATACAGCAGAGGCTGGATACACAAGGGCTGCTAGACATCACAAAATGAGGATTTTATATCCTGTATATAAAAATATTTTATATTTTGTATGTGGAAGCAACCGCCCCTTCTTTTGGGGGGAGCAGGGATGGGGTTCCTGGTATGTGTGACTGATTCCTCAGCAGCGATAAAAACATGTCAGAGCAGAGTGAAGGAGGCTCAGCACATTCCCAAGCACCCACAGCTGACAGGGAGAACACGAGCCATCTGAAGCTCGGGCTCAACAGGAAATCTCAGAATGCTTTGGGTTGGAAGGGACCCTAAGGCTCATCCCATTCCACCCCCTGCCCTGGGCAGGGACACCTTCCACTATCCCAGGCTGCTCCAAGCCCTGTCCAGCCTGGCCTCAGACACTTTCAGGGATCCAGGGGCAGCCACAGCTTCTCTGGGCACCTGTGCCAGGGCCTCAAACCCTCACAGGGAACACTTCCTTCCCAATATCCCATTTAAACATGTCCTCCTTCAGCTTAAGCCTTGTCCTGTCACTCCATGCCCTTGTGAAAATTAATTAAATTGGATAGTTGCACCACTTTAATGGAAAATTTCCCTTAAATATAACATTGATGTGAACTGATAGAAAGTGTCATGAGCAGAGGAGAGGGGGCTGCTCTACCCCATCCGGATACTCCTCCTCAGCTGAAAACCCAAATCCCCCATGTGCCATCATTGATCCATCTGCTCCAAGCCCCTCTGCCTCGGCACAGGGGCTGCTTCCACATGCACCGACCAAACTCTTTGTTCCCGAAATCAACAGGAAACTCGGATTCACACAGTTGTAGGAGTCAACATGAAAACATCCCCTGGCACATTTACATCCCAACTTCCCAGTCAGCTTTGGAGTTACCAGGAGAGAATTACCAGGAGAAAATAGCAGGGAAGACATTTGCTGTAAACACTCCTAGGTCTGTTTTTCCTGCTAAGTTACGCCTCAACACTCATATGTTTAACTCCAAATACAAAGAAAAGCCTTCAGGTATATTCCAGCAAGAAGAATGACTCAGATTATTATAGAAAGACTGAATTATCTGTCGTTGACAGATTTAGCACCACTCACAGCATTTCAGAGGTCTGTACAGAAAGGGGGGCAGTGCCACCCCACACAGGACTCAATTCACATACCACTATTCCCCCGAAGCGCTGGAAGATGTTGCGAAGGTCATGGTAGGTGGTTGTTTTCTCCAGGTTGCCAATGAAGAGAGTTCTCGTTGCTTTTGGGTGAAACTCATCTATCCTTTCATCCAAAGGACGAAATTCATTCTCGCTTTCAGTTTCTACAATAGAAGAGAGCAAGAAATTTGTAATGCCTGGAGGTTTGGTTCCCTTTGGTTTGTTCAGGGCACCTTCTTGATCTGAACAAGAGTAACCACTGTCTCTGAGAAAAACAACTCAGTACTTGTTATTTGTGTGGGATTTGAAATCTTTATATTCCACTGAGGAATCTGAGCATCCTCAGGTGAAAGGGAGCTGCATCTTTCAACTGCTGCTCTGGAAATTTACTCTTTAACAAGTATCAATGCCTGAGTGCACGAATTCCAGTAAAGCTTCCCTGCACTTGGGGGAGAGCACGTGGTAGGGGTTTGTTTTCAGGAATCAATTTTTAAAGAAGCCATTGAAGTACAGTCTGAGAACTCCACCACGTGCTCAGGGCTGCAGCTCTCACTGGTTGGTCACATGGGCTGTGCTGCCACAGCCTCAAAACGCAGCACTCGTTGGCTGTTTTAATTAAAAAGAGACAAAACGAGGCTGGGAGAACTCAGTGCTGCGCTCACACCTCCCACAGGCAGCTGCTCCACTGAGACACAGCAGATGAGATCGTTCCTTCTAGCAGATCCCACTGTATGGGAGGATGGCAGATTTCCTTCTCTGAGGCTTAAGACTGGAACTCTCCCACTGTTTGACCCAAGAGCATCTGCTCTTTTTGCTCTGGAATTTATCGTGGTATTTTTCCCAGTTTCTTTAAAAGATGGTTCCTACTTCTGCTCTGCCTCTTTACAACAGCTCCTGAACACACCCAGAGCGGTCCCCTGGGGGAAGGGCATGGACCTTACCTGGTCCTATCCAGGCTGTGACTTCAATCTGCATGCCAAAGAAAAGCTTTCCTTTGGAGGCATTCAGTGCTTTCTCCTGGTCCTCCTGCTGCCGGAAGAACACCAGGCCATACCGTTCCTCGGACGCGCCGTGGATCTGCACCGACGTCACCTTCCCGTACTTCTTGAATTCATGGAAAAGTCCATCTTTAAGGCTTGTATCTAAACCAACAAAGAAACATGAGTACTACAGAAATATAACTTTTACCAACTCAGTACCACCATAAAAGACATGAAAAACTCCGTCTTTATGAAATGTGACTTCAAGCTGTTTAACTCAGTGCACACATAAGTGCCCTTTTTAATTTGCGATGTTTATTTTACTGATGTCCAAAGTTTCTGGCTGATCTTTCTCTTTGCCTGGATTTTTAAACCCAAGAAACCATACACACAAGGTTTTATGTGGCTAAAGCTGGCAGTGGATGGTTATGGCATCTGAGACACCCAGTTCCAGGTGAAAAAGAAATAAATAGGGATACTTGATTAAAAATCCCACAGGGATACTGCGCACAGCTGGGATGAGGTGTCTGAAATGGAGGCTGCAGTCATTCAGCATTCAGTTCAGTCAATTTAGAAATATAACCAGGCAGATACATCAGATTTTGGGGGAATCTGACTTAGGCCCACACAGTCTGTCTGGGATTCGTGGGATATTGACCTCAGCATTGTGTCCTTTCAAGGAATATGACAGGAATTAAATCTATAGGAAGATACCAACATGAGATACTCTGCTTACAAGAACAAGATATTATTTTAGCTCAGCCAGCACTTTTGCATCCATGAATTGTTAAAACTGTTTCACAACTGCTCCCATGCTGGTTTTTCCTGTGGGATCTCTTCTGTGCTCAGCACAGGGAACAGGAAGCCATCATGGGCACTCCTCAGCGTGAGGTTTCTTGGGTTATTTTCCATGCAATAGCCACGGCCTTTACAAATATGCTCAAGGGTGTTTTAAAGACTCAAACTGCAACAGAAAACCCTCAACTTTTTGGATTAAAAAAGAAATTGAAGCAGGGTGAGATTTAACAATCCAAGTTTTAAATGAAAAAAATGAGATGTGTCAGTTTTTTCCCTGGGAAAGCCCAGATTACTATTTGGAAGCACCAGTTCCAGGAGTTGAAAGTGCCCAATACTTGGAGCCGGGACCAGCAGGGGTTCTCACAGATGGTCACTAATTAAGCAATTTTCCCACTGTCACACAAGAACAGAGGCAGAAGCAGGGAGAGAATCCCATCCTCGGAGGCTGCCGTGTGTCAAAGACTCAGTACAGGTTATCCAACCAGTCCCATCCGTTTTTCCCCTATTCCCCTTTCCCAAGTGAATTCACCTGTTGAGCGCACTGGAAGATTTTGAACCTTGATCCCAAAACTCTTCCGGGGCTCATCCTTCTCCAGCGATGGGAGCAGCTGGGACGCGGGCGCAGGGACGGCCGTCGACTGCACTGACCGTGCCGGGGACTCGTCGCTCGAGCTGCTGCTGGAGTCACTGCTGGGAATGGCACCGAGGGAAGGACAGGTGAGTGCGTGGAGCAAAGAGACCCAGGAAAGGGTTATTTTATTAAAAAAGCAAAATATCAGGGTTTCTGCTCGTCTACAGGCCTTCCTCCCTTTTGTGCCTGATGCTGCTTCCATGCCACAGCCCAGTTATTCACAGGAATTTAGCGTCCTGCAAATATTCCCCTCCAAAGCCCTCAGAGGAGACAGGCAGGGAAGTGGAATATGGGTAAAATGTCAGCAAGACCCTGTTATGTGCCCTGACAATGGTGGAGATTTAATTAAGTGTAATGCAATGTTGGAACAGTTCAGGAGCTGTGGGAAGAATGGAGAAACACAGGGAGGATGCACAGGTCTGACGAAGCCTCAAAATCCCTCCCAGCACTCTCACGCTATTTCAGAAAAGAAATATTATTGTGCTCTCAAGCATCTTTCCTAAAAAGATCTGTACTCCAAAGAGACCACGTGTGAAAATCACGGCAAGAATTTTGGTCAACTGCTCGGGAATAACCTGGATGGATGGGGGTGTCCATGTCCCTGTCCCAGCCCATGGCATGGGGCGGAACAAGATGATCTTTAAGATCCCTTCCAGCCCAAACCATTCTGGGATTCCTATGAACCAGCAAACACAACTTCCAGGCTCAGCCTCAACCTCCAACTTCAGGATATGAAGAATTCAGACTCAAAAATGCCTTTTATAAACAATAATTACAACGGAAGATGATTTGCATATTAGATCACAGAGAGAGTCAATCTAATCCATGGATTTGGGATCGTTCGATGCTTCGAGGAGAGGCAGAAATACAGAGAATATAATGTTATTAAAGCTTGCCCAGTGGGGACACCTCATCCTGCTTCAGTGGCTCATTTTTTCCCCGAGGCACGAGGGCTCAGAACAGAGCTAAAAATAATTTTGTCTGACATAACCCTGGAGACTCTCGTTCTCCATTACACGAGCAGCCTTCGAAAAAATTCTGCTGGAATTTTAACTCGGAGGCTGGAGGGGGGAGATGTGCCACGTACTAAAATAACCCTGTCAGTCTGAAATTTGCTGCTTGATTGAATTTTTATGTTCCTCTCCACATCGTATTAGAAAAACGATACGCAGGTTTATCTTTTTCTTATCTTAAATATTTCATACCCTTCTTACAAACCTTGCCATTAAACCACTTAACTTTTCCATTTCTTTTCTCGGGGAAACCATTTCAGGCTTCTAATAATTTCCAAGATTTGATTTTGTGAGCTCTTCCACTACTTTTTTGTGGGTGTTTTTCTTCAAACATTTCAAAAAACCTGGTTTTCTTTCTGAACATCTTGGTGTAATGAGCACTGTGGCACATTCCCAAAAGCCCTTGGGGTCTGTCCCCATTACATTTGGAGGCGCAGAAAGGAAGACAATCTCTGTCCCAAAATACTTCACAAACAATCCAAGAAGGATATAAAAACAGGCCAGACCAAAATAAAACACAACAAAAAAAGGTCAAAAATGCAGAAGTAATAATAAACACGAGAAACTCTGCTGCTGGTCTCACCCTCTCGTTACAACCCTCCCATCCCATCGAGCCACTTCACACATTGGTGCCTTTCCCACACATTCTCCTCCTACTGCTCTGGCCCTGGAGGAGGAAGTTCAGCATCACTTTGGGAGAGGAGAGAAAGTAAAGCCATGCCAGGAACGGAGTGAAAAACTGAGCCCTTCCTCCTGCCCTGCTCCTCCCAAGGGCAGCTGCCCTGCACCACCCAACCTCTCACTTCATGGGTAATAAATAACATTTTCCTTCCCAGCGACAGTCCCTTGTGTTTCCCAGCAACGAATCTCCCACCAGCAAGATGTCCCTTCACAGCCACATTTTTCTGCTAAATTGCCTTTATTTCTGCCTCACCTGTGCACCCTCCTTTTCTGCCCTCTTCATTAATAAAATACTCAATCACTGAAAATGAAGAGTGCAGCATTCCCTCCTCATCTTTATCCTATTCCCTCTGCCTCCTGCCTTTCCAGTAAATCACCTCAAATCCTCACCAGACTGAAGTTCTTCTCTACAGCATTTTGGGAAAAGGACAAACCCAACCCCACATGAACAGGCCCTCAGTGTTCTCCAGGGGTAACATCAGCCATCGCCTGCTACTGGGAAACAAATTGGCAAAGAACAGAGAAAGTTCTTTAAACACACAAATATAGGGCAGAGAATGTGTGTGTGGAGACACTGAAAATAATTCCCAAGCTGACAGCAGCTCCGTGAGGTTCAGCAGCCCCTGGTAAATGCTGAAACAGGATTTTAGGGCTGCAGAACCCTCTGCCCTGTGCACATCTTTACTTTCCCTTCTCACATCTTGATGCTCACGACCAACTCCGTATTCCCAAAGCCTTTAGAATTCCACTGTGCTGAGATTGTATCTCTCAAACAAGAGGCAGCGTTGAATTGATTTGAGCAGTGCTTTAAAATAAGAACAGGCTATTTTTAGAGGCTTTTTTTTTTTTTGTGAGGATGTTAAAAATATGGAACATACTGTTAAAATCACAGCATTCCACTAGAGAAAAAAAATATTATCTCGGGATAACACCGTTAGACATCCAAGTGATGACACAGCAGTGAAACAGGGTGAAAAATTCCACAAGAGAGTCTGAATTCTGTGCAGCTTTGGGAAACAAGGATCGTGCTGGTAAACTTCCACTTCCCCAGGGAGTTTTAGGGATATGTGCCCCTTAGCAAAGCAAGACTTTCTGAGACATTCCAGAAACAAAAAAAAAAAGTCATTATTTCCTAACTATTTTTAGACAAGAAAAAAAATGATTGCAAGAACAATCCCCCCCTTTCTTTAGGGAAATCCCCATCACTTTTCCAATTGAAGAAACATGGATATAATAATTCAAAAGTAAGTCAAAGGTTTGATGTTCTGTGAATGGGAGAATGATGGAAGAGTTAATTATAGCTGCTGTGTCACCCAGTTATAGCTCACAGCACAATCAAAATAAAGCATCTGACAGGGAATTATGTGGAGTCTCGAGCAGCAAAACACAACTCTTTTTCAGCTTTAAAAATATACAGATCTGAAAGAAGCCTGAAAGCTGCTCAAGGACAAGTTCCCAGAATATTAAAATGAGAATATGGCTTTGCTTTTCCCTGTGAGTAATTTTGAAAACAACCACCCGTTGCCAACGCAGAAAATAAGTTATTAAAAATTCTTCTGGCAAAAGTGGGTTCATAAAGCTTTTAGAATGAGTTAGGGAACTTCTATCACGGGAATACAATAGGATAAAACAACTGCTCTGATAATCCCCTCCTTAAAAATATTCCAAGTATCAACTGATTTCAGGGCAGGTCAAAAACGGTGCAAAAATAGCTTTATAATTTCATTTTGGACTTCTGCTACCACCATTAAGCCTGGGACAATTTCTTCCAGAAGCAGAGCGTGCTCTGGCACAAAGCCTTTTCCCAACACGGGAAAACCTGCTCTTCCACATCCCTGTAAAGTCAGCGGAGCAGAATGCCAGCGCGCCGAAGAACTAATCTCCTGAGCTGTCACAACACACGCGCGGCGCCGGGAGGGAGCTGGGAACGGCTCCTCCGACAGCCCAACTCATGGCCCCGGAGCCTCCACGGTGCTCTGCACTTCTCCCGGGAACGTGTGATCACCGGGCAAGAATTTGAGTATTTAACCAGGATTTCAGACGGACTTTTGTCCAGCCCAGATACTTCTAAAATCAGTTTCACTCCACGGCATCACAGCATGGAAGCAAAGTGATTTTTGCATTTTACTGGCGGCAAAATCAGATGGAAAAATGGAGCAATAAGGGAGATTGTTCTTAGTTAAACAAGAGGTGGACACAAAACCCTTTTCTTACACATGCACTTTACTACAGGTGTAGTTTACAAGCCCTTTTAAAACACTTATCTGCATTCCATCATTACCTATGAGTATACAAGGATGTGTGTTCTTACTCACACTATTTATGTAACCATTTCTCATCAATCACTATAAAATCTATTCATAACTTACAGTATTTATTTATGTATCTATTTTCCATTAAGCAAGATTAAATCTATTCGTAATCCAATCTACATTTTATCCACATGGGCTGATTCTCAAAGACTCAACACGTAAGAATGCAGCAATGGGGTTAGGACCGAAATATGCCTGGTTTCACAGAATTATGGAATAAAGGGACCTACAAGGACGATGGCGTCCCATTCCAGATTTCAGTATATTGCAGCTCATTTAGCACACAGAATTTTCCTTTCCTTAGTTCTAAGGAAAAGACGACATTTCAAATCCCGGTATCCCACAAACCACTCCTCATTTCCAGAGAAATATCTCATTTTCAGGCAATTACAGTTTGCAGGTAGCGGGGATGAAGTTACGCTGGGTTTACGTGTGAGAAATGAAAGCACTGAGCGAAGAACACAAAGCCAGCCGTCCTTTGTTCCCACAAAAAGGAGATAAAAGACAGACTCCAGGCCCGTCGATGGAACGGGAAACCTGCTGCTTCCCGTCAATGGCAGCGGCGCTGAATCAAGGATCTCACAACCTGCCCTCCACCCTCTTGCAATTTTAAAATGTGGCACAATTGTCATTTCTGCCCATTGATTTGAGAGCCATGAGTCAGCTGCAGGCTGGGGACTCCCCACAAGCAGCAGGCGGGAACCACAGCTGAAAACACGGCAGGAAACACGGCGAGAAACACGGCTGAAACACGGCGGCCGTCATGGAGGATAAAGCAGAGAGCAGCTTTAATGTGCTGCGGGTGCTGAGCTGCCAATGGGGGTTTAAAAAAGCAAAACAAAACCTGTTGTTGTCCAGAGAAGCTGTGGCTGCCCCACCCCTGGAAGTGTGCAAGGCCAGGCTGGACAGGGCTTGGAGCAACCTGGGACAGTGGAAGGTGTCCCTGCCCACTCCAGGGAGTGGAATGAGATGAGCTTTAAGGTCCTTTCCAACCCAAACCATTCCATGGTTCTGTGATTCCATGATTCTAACCTCTGACTGCTGGAGCAAGTTTAAAAAAAAGCCACCTAAAACCAGTTTAAAACCTTTGCATTTTTCACACCAAATTTCAGCTGTGAAAAAAGTAAAAATTAAGACTTTTAAATTTTTTTTATGGCTGCCTTCAAAAACTGTTTCACCAGACCTGGTGAAGAATCCAGGATTTATTTTTTTTAACAGGAAATATGCAGAACGATCACTTTTTCCCTGCCAAAATTAACTTGAAATCAGGAACTCTGCCTGGCTCAGCTCAACTCAACACCCTGTCAGAATAATCTCCGAGTGAAGATTATCTCCTAGAAAGATCTACTGAGGACAGGCTCCATCCCCGCTGACGGCGGGTTATTCTCACGGCTGATGTCAGCAGCAGATTCCCAAGCCGGGTCAGGAAATCCAGAGTTAACGTACAGTCATCTCCGAACGGAAACAACAGGAACCCTCGGTTTTTCTCCTTGTCCCTCCCTTTCCAGATCCGAGTTAAGTCACCATAGGTGATCGCTATGAACAAAACACCAGCAGTGACAGTGCTGTATGATCAGCTCTATCCAGAAGACACAAATCCTTGGGATACTTTATAGGCTTTGGAACAGACCTGCAGGTTAGATTGCTTCAGCCTGGGAAAACAGCACCAGAAAATTGCTCCAAGTATCCTGAATGTACCAATGTGTTATTTGGGAATAAGAAGAATTAAAAAGACCTGTTTACTGCCAGCCAACACCCAGAAAAATCTGATGGCAACTGCTTAAAATAAAAGCTTAAAAAATGCACTGTATTCCATTCTAGCAACGGATTAAAGGATCTTTGCCTGTGAAACACTTTGATTTCTGGATGGAGAATGATATATTGGAGCAATAAATGCTATTACAGGCTGATATTTCTGACCTACCGTTAAATACTACATGAACCTAAAAAGGTATTTAAGCAGAATTGCCCCCGTTCTCTACACATATGTACGTAAAAAACGCCCACCAAATCACATGTTCCTTCCCAAGAACAGCAGGAGCCCATTCCCACAAAATTCCCAACACCACCCAGTTCTCCAACAATCCAGGTGGCTGCTCTGCCACACTCAAGGAGGAATCCCAGAAGGGAATTGGAAGGGACCTTAGAGATCATCTCGTTCCAACACCCTGCCATGGGCAGAAATAACCACAATGAAAATTCCGGAAGCCTGGGCACAGGGTGAGCAACTCCTTGTTGGAGCTGATTCCAACACTGACCTAAATATCTAAGCAAGCAGCAGGCAGTTGTTTTGCACACATGACGTGTCCCACACCAGGGCATCTGTATGGGAAAAAAACATTTCACACACCTGTGGAAATAAATACGAGGGTTTTTTCCCTCGTTCAAAGGAGCTTGTTGAACCTGAAGTCAAAGATGTCAGAAAACCCAGTCTGACCTCTGAGGTCGGTTTGTATGAAGAGATCAAGAGGTAACGAGCCGTTGCCGCATTCTGCCGACTGCAGGCAAGCGCTGAAGGGGCTCAGCCCACACAGGCAAACCACAAAGAGCCTGAACCCCGCACCTCCACGTCAAAACAAGGCTTTCTCCTGGAAATACGGATGTGAGAGAAAGGGCGGAGAAAGCCACCTAAACATTCCCTCAGTGTAATTACCCTGTGCCCATCACCCCGGCCTCGGCCCCTCGGGAGCAAAGCTCGCCGGGATGCGATTCCCTGACATTCTTGGCACCCGTTCAAGCCACTGAGAACTTGCCACCCAAGGAACTTTGGTTTGTGCATGTCACACACTCTGGAGTATTTAACAGCACTCAGCTATGATAAAACAATCCACTGAGGGAGGGAAAAGGCCAGAGCTGCTGTATGGAAACAAAAACAGCCACGAAAAGCACACAACAGCTAAAACCAGCATTTACTGCTCTGATGAGAGATCATTAAAAACTGCAGATGAATGGAAGGAGGACATCCTCCTTCCCTCAACTTTTTCTGCTTTACCACACCCAGAGAGAAGACTTCAGTGATCTCCTGCTGGGCTGGAATCCTAAATCCAAAGAAATGAAATGAAATTATGTTTAAACGCCATGGGAAAGCAACACAACTGTGACAACTCAATATCCTTTAGGTGGCCAACTAACACACACTGTTGCAGGATTTTTCAGTCTCTGACCAGCAAGTTTTTGAAGACACAGCCTCCAGGTACTATTTACCATATATTTATCCCAAGTCAAGTGAGTGGCTTATTAACATTCCATTTACATTTCTGTGACAGGCCACGTATAAATATACATAAATATATTTACGTCAGTGATTTCATCCTGATGGCTGACACCGGATCTTTGATCAAAGTCTGAAATGAATCATGAAGAAGACAGAGATGTTGTTCCGATGGACAGGCTGCTCTCACCCCCAGAACCACCTTCCCCAGCAGCCATGTGCCCTCCGAGTTTCCAGACAGCCTTGGGCTCCTTTGAATTCTTCCTTGCAACTAAACAATCCATTATGATTACTATAAATATGTATGTTTATATTAATCCCTGTCTGGCTGGGAACACTGTGCCCAACCCACAGTCCATGTTGCTCCCTGACCTACGTCCCCCTGTCCTTGGGCTTGAACTTCGTACAGCCAAGAATTAAAAACATTAACCTGAGGGGAAAAAAAGTGTTTGCTGCAAACACATCGGCCTATCTCTGGAGCAAAGAGCCAACTCAGCACTGACAGCAGCTTCCCACTGCTGGGAAGAAGCTGCTCAAGCCCTGTGCTCCCCCCGCCGCTGGCTCAGCCATGGATGGGTTTGGTGTTGAATTTGGGAGCAGCTGGAGTTACCTGCCCACCCAGCCACCGCCTTCCTGAAACATGGATGCTCTCTGGGAACAGTGGGATCGCTCACACTCCAAAAGAAACCCTGGGAAGCCGGAGGAAATGCTTTCTCAGCAAACGGCCACGGTGACGGAGCTCAGCGCTGAGAAAGATAAAAGTCATCAAGGCCTTGAGGGTGAAGTACAAAGCAGCTCTTCGGCTCTGCTTTCCCACAATTAAACTTCCACCGATGCAAAGAGGGAAGAAAGAGGGTGGGTGTGAGAATGGGTGAGCAGGATGAACCTCTATTTAACATCACCTTCACGGAGGGAAGCTCTGGGTCAAGATCCCTCGTGAGAAGTGCTGCTGCAGCCACCCCAAACTCCCACCTCCTCCAGCCATGCTCCAGCCCAATTAGTCCAAGCACTGCGAGGACATGCCTGAGGAAGAGCTGCTGCTCCAAGCACACATCAGCCTGCAATTACAGTGGCTTTGAGAAAAGCAGGACGGAGCTCAGAGGAACTATGTGGTTAGTCAGGAAAAAAGGGTTTTGGCCCTTTGGCCACAAGCAGCATAATCATGTTAAAGGGAAGAGCTTTTGCCACCTATCTGCTGATGATCTAAATTAGTATTTTGCAACTGACACCTCAGAGCGCATGAAATCTTTGAAAAAAGCCATCTTTTAGTACCAGATTCACAGGAGGTTGTCTTAACTCATGTCTTAACGTCCACTGCAGACGGAAAAGTAAAGTAAGAAAAGACCAAGGGCTTTGCGCAAGGTCATTCCACAACTCTCGGAGGAACAGGCTGAGGAATTTGATATTCCAGATCATAGGTGGCCAAATCTTTACAAAATACCAAGAAAGCAACACAGAATCATTTAAGCTGGAAAAGAGCTCCAAGATCATCAAGCCCAACATTTAAAAGCAGTTTCCTCAACAACAGCACTGCTTTCATGAAGGGACCTATTCGGCATCCTAGGAAAAAACAAAAACCACCAAACTCTACTCCAAGTGCTGCCTATGAGCCAGAAGAGTAAAATGTCACTGAAAATGCAACCACCACTGCATCCAAGTAGGCTACTACACACTTACTCAAGGAGCAAAAAGTAGCCTCCTTTGCCGTAAGAGTCCTGTCAAATGAATTCCTGGCAATACACACTTTTAAATATGATTTTAAAACCATTTGGCATTGACTAAGTGTTGAGCACTGGGCATCTTTCAGAAGAAAAGCCTTTTTCAGACATAAGCTAGAACAGAAAAAGCCCCAGCACTGATTCACCTCCAGGTTATTGCAGTTATTTTTTAACACAAAGCTGCCAGAAGATCACAGCAAAATGCCCCATAGAATTAATTCTGTCTTCATGCTTTAGAAAAGCATCACACCTTGCCTTTAAAAAAAACCAAACCAGGCACTATTTGCATGCACTGCCTCCTCCCAACCCAAGGCACTGGGTTTTTTTAGCAATACACAAAACACCATTTGTTGAAATTCCTGATTTGGAGCAGTTTTGAAATGGTGCATCCTCTCCTATAAAAAGAATTGTTCCTGGGATGGGAGTTGCAATGGAAGGCATGCCAAGATACACAGCTGAGCTACAATGCTGCTTAAGTAAATTTGGGAACATGCAAAGCTTAATATAGAAACTCCCTTTATGGCAGACAACACTGTGGAAGTTTAGTACTTCTAAAAATGGTCACTACTGTCCAAAGAGCGAAATCCAAACGAAAATGGACAGAGCAACCCTAGTTCTCCATCCAAAATAAATCCATTCATCAAGGGTGTTTTTCAAAGAGAATTTCTATTCCGTTACATCTTAGAATCATAAAATACTCCTGATCTAAGATTCTAACAGAATCTTCCACAGCCTTTCAAAGAAACACCAAAGAACTGAAGAGAATAATAATTTTGCAGTTTTTTTTTTTTTTTTTTTAATGCCCCTTTTTAGACCGACAACAGTGACTGGAGGAAGCACAGGACAGCTCTGTAAAACTGGAATGGGAGCTGCTGTTCTGGAGTAAAGGACTACTTAAAATGGAAGGCCTGGGAAAAAAAGAAGTCATTTCTGTGATCTCAGGCAGCATAAATTATAGAGAGAAGACATTTGATGAGTTGTATGCTAAGGATTAATTTGCCATTTAAAAATGCAGGGAACAGATGGATCTCTTGGCTAGGACTATATTTGGGAATTACTTCATTTTGCTGCCCACATGCAAATAAAAATACAACTAAAAGTAGAACTTCTTGTGAGCTTTCACATGGGTAGAAAACACTGAAGTCATGAAAATAAAACCAAAAGGAAAATGTCTGTATGAAATAGGTAAACTGCCACAGCACCTACTGTGGATCTTGCAGTAGGTTGAGGGAGAGAACATGATTTTACTTTGTTGAGCAACTATAGAGAGTAATGCCAGGCTTAGAAACTAAAAAAAAAAAACCTAAAAAAACCCCCCCGAAAACCCCAAAACAACGCAGCAAAACCTGTATCATACAACAATGTTTGCCACTTAAGAGTAACTTCTGAAAAAGCACCTTATTGTAATTTAATTCCACGGAATTTGTTAGGATTTAGCAACTACATCTCCACACACGGTCAGAAGTCCAGAGATCCTCCTTCCCAAAAGCCTGGGGCAGCTCCTTCCCACTGACCAGGGATTGTAAAGCATGGGTGAGAACTTAATTTGTGAGAAAAATGCAAAAGCAGGGGAAAATCCAAAAGAAAATGCCTTACACCTCCCTGGACCTAGTGCCTGTACAGCCCTGGCCTCCACCCCAGGCAGCGGCTGGGAAAGGAGGAGCAGCGCAATCAATTCCACTGGCACAGCAGAGAAGATGGGGTGGAAGAAAAGTCCTCCAAGGAATTCCCACAGGCAAAACCTGTGTGCTTCCCTTACGGGAACCCAGGCTTTCAAACCCCCAAACCATGGCAGCCACACGTACAGGATTAATTAAGCACCTTCCTTTTTTTTCCACGTGATTTCTCCAGGTTTGAGGGAAACTGCATATTAAAAAGCAAACCCAGCATCAACTCCAGAGACAACTGTTAGATACCGTCTCTGTTTCTCCTCTAGCAACACAACGAGACTTTCCTCCTTCCCTCCACATCAAAAACAAACAAACTGAAAATTTCACCCAGCAAAGCCCCGACTGGCACAGGACGTCCTCAGCGTATTCCCAGGCTCCGGAACAGGGATAAGCACAGCTCCGCGCACGTTTACAAGACAAAGAGGAATAGAAAATCTGTACTAACCCAACAGCTTCCTTTCTGTGACTATTCATCCTTCACAATCCAACAGGACACACCAGCCAGTAAACAAACATGGAAGGGAGGGACCAACTTCAAAGCAACTGTGCAAATCTTACATAATTTGAGGGTTTGAGATCTTGCAGCAACCTCCTACCCAACGAGGTGTCAGATGATCCAAGGAGGTCAGACCTGTAGCAGCCAAAGTAAGTAGGACACTTTGCATCTCACTCAGCCCAGCCCGGCACCACTTGTCCGCAGGGACCCGGGGCTGGGCATTCTTGGGAATTCACTTTCAGGAGGAGAATAGCGCCCTTCTCTCACAGGTTATCATGCCAGAAAAGCTCTCTACTCTCAAACGGATGAAAGATAATAAAGACATGAATGCCCTCAGAGCTGGGATCTGCCGGAGGTGTGCCTTAATTATTCTTAATTTTGAAAGGGTTTGATGAGGTTCTCGTATTTTTGCCCAGGTATAAAACTGATGATTTCTGGGCATCTGCAGAGAATATTCCACAACCATGGAAGAAATGAGGATACAGCCCTGAAAACCACTTCCCTCTCGCAGAAAGGATTCTCCAAAAGGTACTCTTCCTGCCATCCTGGATTTCCAAGTGTCTTCTAGCCAAAACCATCGCTTTGAGCTAAATAAAGCAACTGAGCACTGAAGCCTAGACATTTCTCAAAGAGAAGGAATTAAAAGGCTCCATGTCTCGCTTCTCCAGACAGGAGAGTGCACTCATGGTTGGAAGGACCAGGAAACAAAGGAACAGGTCCCCTACCTTTGTTACGGGCCTCTTGCAAGGAAGGATCACAGAGAAGTCTTGTTTCTTAATGCCAGAGCTATTTTTGTTCGTATTAGGCACTTAATGAATAATTATGCAAAGACTTTATTCACATGGCATCTACACAGTGCACGTCTCCCTCTTCCTCCTTTTGGAAACTCAGCTCCCCTTCAAGATTTTAAAAAATTTGGACCTCGTCACAGCACATATAATTTTTTCCTCCTCTACACAACACATCGAAGCCCTCACCTCTCTCCCAAGCCTGTGATTTTCCACTCAGAGCCGTGCTGCCTTCTCCTGTCCAAGCAGCATTACAAGCTGACCACAAGGATCTGGAGTGGGATCCCTAATCTCCTGCTAAGAAGCTTTTGCACTTAAACCCTTGATGCCATCATTAGTGGTTTCGGCACTCGCGACGTCGCGGCTGGACTACGTTCGATGCTGGGACGATAAGGGCAAAGCTAAGCGCATCAGGTACACGGTTAATTCAATAGGCAAAGATTAGGGGATGATACTATTTTTTATTTTTTCCCCAATAAGGCTTATTTACTATTAATTCCCATCCCTGTGACCTTATTTAAGTACAGCGTGTTCCACCTGAAGTTGTTTGTAAGGTTAATGCCCTGCTCTCCCAGGCCTTAGGTTTTATGGGGAAGGTTCTCCTGCATCCATGCCTCTGGCAGAGCCAGATACACCCTCTTTGGGAAAAAAACCCCACAACAAATCACTGTATTTGCAAGTCCGAAGGGACGCTCTGTCTAGGCTTTAATGGGAACACGTATGGCTGAGCCCAGGCGGTGGCTGGATTTTTCCTTTGATCACTGTAATGACTGGTATTTTTTCAGGAAGCGTTCAATACAGCCTTCCCCTTTTGCTATTCATCCCTCCACGTGAATATTCATTAGAAATTATTAAAGTGCCCTTTATTCCAAAGGCCTGTACGACGGGGATCCTCTCCCCCACCTCTGGTGCCTGCGGTGTCTGTGTCTCCATCTGAGCTGTCTGACTCCACCATCGCCGCAGATAAGCGCTTCCAGACTACGATCCCTCTAATCTATTCTAGCCATGATTCACATCCGAGCTGTGTGTGTCTCCCAAAGAAAGGGGGATCTGGACCGCTCGTGCAGAGGGAGACAGCCACCCCAGCCCATGGTACCGCACATTTCCCTGTTTTCCTTGGTTTTCTCGGGGTTGGTTTCCCGTTGCTCTCCCGGTGTACAGCAGGAAGAAAACACGAGGCACATTTCTTCCTGCCTCCAGGATCCCTCAGACTAAGCCCAGCTTCTGAACAGTAACACGGGCAGCTTCAACTTCCCTGACCTCAGCTAATTCTTTCCTTCCCTCAGCCTACTCAAGATGATTAAGCAAAATACTTGGAAGGAAATCAAAGCCTTAAAAACGCAATTAGAAGTGACCATTTTGTTAATACGCGCACGCACAACCCCAAAGTCAAACCCAATCCAACAGCACCTGACCTTCGGGAAAACAGCAATTTTTAGCAGCTCCCACGGACTTAAGGAACAGCCCAAAGTCTCCCACAACACTGGTGGGAGCAGTGCCTTCCACACAGCTCAGGTTTTTCCCACCAGTCCTAAGAAAGGAGGTTAAGATGACATGAAATCACCAATTCTCACAACAGACACCAGCTCCCACAGACCTGCAGCTGTCCAGGGGTGACTTAAAATATAATTATTAACACACACCCAGATCTTCCTCCCCCAGCTGAGGAAAAGGCAAGCTCACAGGAGGGTCTGGATTCAGCTGCCACAAATCCTCATATTCTCTGGCAAAGATTCTGAGCTCACTGCAAGAAACCTTTAAAGTATTAAAATAATAATAATCTCTTTAACAACAAAAAAGTCGTTTGAAATGATCAAAATAGTTATCATGGTAATAAAACAGAGGTATTTTTCTAGGGTAATTTCCACTTCACCCATCCACAACATGATACGTCGTTTTTAAGACTCCTTTCCTGAAATTAACTTGAAAAAAGAGTCTTTTTCCTCTGCCTGTGAAGAATCAAATGCACTTTGAGAAAGCAGCAGTTGAGCTTCTGGGCCCCAACACAGAAACAAAGCCTGACAGCCCAGATTTAGATAAACACCTACTTCTGCACATTTAGGAAGAGCCTTAATTGCTTTGTCATTTAGAGCCAGCAATTACCAACTATTACTGGCAGTGCGGCGGGAGTGGAGGGTATTAATTGCAGCCAAATGTCCACTCTTTTTTGGGCAGCTCATGCCAAGAAAATTATGTACAAAATTAAAAAAAAGTTAACCCTCCCCCTCGGTTCTAACGTTTTAAAGTATTTTATTGGCTATTTATATATAAATTGCGGGGGTGGGCTCTCCCAGAGGGGCCAACAACGACAGAATTTCTATTGTATTTTGAAATTGTGTCCAATCACGGCAGTGGTGGTATTAGGATGTTGAGGCAGGCTCCAAAATCGCCCTTTTGGGGGATTTTTGGGGCTGATTCCTCCAGTGAGGAAACCAGCGCCTAACTTCTAGAGCGAGCAGAGCGTTTAAGATTTAAAGAAAATAAATAAACGACCTAAAATTGGAAGGTTGAGAGGGACAGAGGGCGGCTTTCCGCCCTCAGAGCCGGCTCTGACACAGGCGCTGCTGCTTCATTTCCCTGCGCTGTGTGATGGGAAAACCTTCACGCAGGAGGCGAGAGCTGCTCCAGCGGTAAGGTGGGGGAGGGATTCTATTATTTTTTTTATTATTATTTGAAAGGCTT
>VZRL01000757.1:41197-68893 GCA_013397895.1 Origma solitaria
GCGGGGATTCAGAGCGAGATAAAAATCTTATTATGCAACGCACATTTTTACTAGATTATTGCCGAGTCCAGGGCTGAGGTAATGCGGGCTGGCTGTCAGCAGCCGGGGCGGGAGGCTGAGGGACGAGCGGGCTGCGGCCGCTCCCTCCCAAGGGCACTGAGGCACCATTTCCTCACCATCCGTGAGGAGAACTTTTGATATAGATCACGTTATTTTTTTTCCACAGAAGGATCTGTTTATGTGGTTGCACATGCAGAGGTACGTCTTTTTCGGCATATCTCGAGTATAAAGGTTTGCTTTCTCTATTATAATCTCTCCAAAAACCATCTGAAAACGTTCTGCCTATGCTCAATCTCAAGAAACTCGATACAGTCCCAAGGGTAAAAAAGCCACGTTTTAAAGGATAGTCTCGGTTATATTTAGCTGAGCAGCAACACAGGCTGACACGAGCAGAAACACAAGGAAGAACAAAGTGAAAACGCTCGACAGTTGGTAACAAAAACCAGCGAGTATCTGAGGTGGATTTTTAAAAAATTTTCCTAATTCACATTTTACGGCGCAGAGAGAACATCAAAGCAGCACATGGGTTTATGTGAACAAAAGGTAAAGATGGGGTGGTTCACCTGACTCTGACAGGATTTACTGTTGCCTTTGTGTGTAATGGAAAAGGCTTCCTACTCTAAGAAATTCTTTAATTTTCTTTCATAAATCTTAACGTAATTCTTTTCCCATACAAACAGGAGCCTGCTCAACCCTGTCGTTCTACCAGAAGAGATTAAAAATTTTCAGCTCATCTCTACAGTACCAAATGTATGTGGAATTATTTAACCTCGACAAAAGCCATCTCGCAGATGCTTCAATAAAGACTAAACAGCTACATTTGACCTCATTTTTCCTGATTTTTCATCTCTCCTCAGCACAGGAATCTCCAAACCCACTCAAAATCCCAAATCCCAGCTAAATCAGTGATTCATCACTTCTGGCAGAAAACGAAGCAGGAAGGAGGAGATGAAGACAATGGTAGAGAAAGGTTTGCATTATATAATGAAACTAAAACTTGCTTTTTTCTACTTTCACTTCAGTTGTTGAAACACAGTGAGAAAGTCCCTGACTAAATAAAATACACAGGAGGTTTCAGGGAGCCTGTTTTTCCCATGATTAAAATTCTCTTGGCAGTATTTTTCATCAGTTTATTTCAATATTAAGACACACATGTATTCCATTCCAACGGTAATTCCTTGCTCCAGAAAGAATTTCATCACAGAGAAATCTAAAATTAAAACCAATCTCTAATTACCTTAATGTCTTGCCCACTTGTCATGAGAACTTTAAATACAGCTATCAGAATTATTAGAAAAAAATCCATTTTCAAATATTTATATGTACAACTTCTTCCTGTTGCTTGATTTCAGCAAGACTGGAATGACTGTGCTCACCTAGATCTTGGTGAAAATAAAACCAGTCTTGTATCTAAGCTGAAAATGCTCTTTTAATTTTACAGTATCTATTTCATATTACAAGCTATAGAGAAATACTCATCTAATTATTCATCAAACATCCTGGCGATGAGACAACCAAATAAATACTCTTAAAAATACTATGCACTATAGGAAATTATTCATTTAACTAGTAAATCCTCCAGCATCTTCCACATCAGACAACTGAATAAACACTCTTAAAAAATAAATTAAAGGCCAAGGGAGATCTCAGGTCGCTTATCTGTAAATTGAACACACAGGGTGTTCACGCTTTCACAGCCTGGACATCACCTACAGGAAATCAAACATTTCTGCCTAGGTTTTTGTAAATGAATTTAAACCCCATCCCAACAAGGATTTTAGGAGCAAAATGCCCCACTCTCAGCACTGGGTGGTTCAGCACACTGCTGCAGCGAAGCTTTAAAAATAATCACTAACACATGGAGCAGCAAGAGACGTGTCAGGCCATTTGACGTTACAAAACTGAATCAAAAAGCCCAGAAATTATTTTTGGCGCATTGGAGCGCCTCGACAAGCAGCCTAGAAAAGAGCTTTTTCTAAAAAAAAAAAAAAAAAGGCAGGAGGGATTTTTTCCAGGAGGTTGGGCAGGGCACAAACAAAATCTGGTTTGCTTCCTATGGGATCACCCAGCTTCCATCCATATCCAGCTTCTTCCATGACACAATACAGAAAATATGTTTGCTAATGTATCATTTGTGGTGTGTGTCTGAATCACCAAAACGGACAAATTGAAGCTTCTGGTGGTGGAAAATTGTAATTTTCAAGGCTTTTTTATTCTTTCAAGGTGATAAAAGAATTCCTTTTCCACAATATGGGTGGGGAATGAGCAATCTCACGTCAAGAAGACTTCAAAACACAAATTCCTCCTCAAATCCACGCAGAAACCATCTACATCCACCAGCTTCCTCACCTCAGCTCAGTAGGCAACTTCTGACAGGCCACAAAATACCCCAAATAAAGCCTTGCTTCAGAGAATATTAGTTATTTTTAACATGTTCTTTTTGGTTTTAGTTTCTAAATTACTCCCTTGGAGCTCCGTTACCTGCAAAGGTCTCCAAATAGCAATTTAAAGCAAAGTTTTGTTGAGACCCAACGCAACAAACTCTGAACCTTTACAAAATAAAGGCTTTTTCAGGTTGTTTTTTCATTTTTACGCCATCTGCAGATCATGTTATTGTCCAGGAAAATCAACTCCAGTTAATCAGCGTTATTTACTTCACACGCCTCTTGAAAACCACAAGCAAGGAAACCCAAATTTCTCCTTTACCTCCTTTCTGCTGCTTTTTCACAGCTCCTGAGGGACAGTGCCAGGCACAAAAATTCCCACAAGTTTTGAACACCCACTGTGTGTCCCAAACACTCCCAGGTCAGGGAACACAACTTTACCAAAAGGACAAGACCTGAGCGACCAAGATCTTAAATTTTAGAAGAATTCAGTGTCATAAAGACCTTAATAACACCATGGCGTCACAATAATTGGCTATTTCCACTTATAAAAAACCCGTAAGAGAATCTCCAGCTTGCTAAAAATCCCTAAGACTACCACGGAAATTGCAGGAAATAATTATTCTCCAGACAAATGAAACTGGATATATTACACAGCAAGTGGGAGCACCGAACCAGGGAAAAGGGGGTGAGGCAGCTTTTGCTCACCACAGGGTATGAGAGGCTTAATATTTACATGGCTAAATTCAAAGTGTGTTGAAAATTAAACACTTGTGCTCTGAAAGACTTCAAGGCCAGTTGGGGTTTTGCTTCCCAAAGTAAAGACAGGGTTAAATGTTTATTAATATCTAACTGATTGCTGAGAAACATATAAAACTCCTTTCTGATCCTTCAAAATTAAATATACAATCCACCAAATTCCATTACTTGCTCGACTGAGTTTGATTTTATTGTATTAATAAGAAAAAAACGTTTTATTTCCTCCCAGAGTATCGTCTACTTTTCCATTACTACAACCAGGAATTGCCAAGAAAATGAAATGCTCAAGCACAGCAGACGCTGCTTTTCTTCTCATTAAATCTTAAAACTTAGTTCCAGTGGGATCGTATTTAGTCCTCTCAAATTCAGAACAGGATTTCATCCTGCCTTGACATCCCAACAATGACATTTTATAAATATTACGAGTTTCTTGGACGCCCTTCTCATTCCGCAAGGAGCAAAAAAGCACCAGTAGAGATTTTTTTTTCTTCTTACTTACCCTGCTCAAGATTTTATTATATTAAACCTTAAACGTAACCAGCCCTCCCTTCAATCCATCTTCTCAAGGATTTTTTTGACACCTCTGGATGTCTCACTGATTTTTCTGAGCTGTAATAAGTGTGAAAAATCTTTGACAAAGGGTTGTCTTTATTCAAGCACTAAGCTCTCGCTGAGAGAGGTGTTGGAAATAAACATGTGCTTAAAGCAGCCTAAAAGTTGTCTTAAATCTTCACCTACTCTCCAGCCAGGACAGGACCTGGATTTCTAAATCCAGGAGGAGAAAACAATAATTAAAAGAAGTAAATAAATCCTTGCATGATTCGTTAGACATGAGGGGGTGGGGCAATCAGAAGAGGAGAAACTGATTTCCTCATCTTCCCTTCTGTACACTCTCCATGGGCGTCAGCCCATCTCAGCCTTCCAGAAGGTTCAACATTCAAGGTAAGATTTTGTGAGAATAATTCCCTTGATCAGAGAGTTCTGCCAGTGACAAAATTCCATGCACAACAATAATCACAGAATCCTAGAATGGGCTGGGTTGGAAGGACCTTAAAGCTCATCCCATTCCACCTCTGCCCTGGGCAGGGACACCTCCCACTGTCCCAGGCTGCTCCAAGCCCTGTCCAACCTGGCCTTGGACACTTCCAGGGATCCAGGGGCAGCCAGAGCTGCTCTGGGCACCTGTGCCAGCGCCTCACCATCCTCAGAGGGAGGAATTCCTTCCCAATATCCCATCCAGCCCTGCCTTCTGGCTGTGGGAAGCCATTCCCCCTTCTCCTGGCACTCCTGGCCCTTTGAAATCAAACACTCCACTGATACAATTATTTATTTAATGAATATTTTCAGTTTCATAAAATAGCTGCTATGCAAAGGAAAAGCTGCCAACTCTGCAAACCCTCCTGAAGAACAGAGCTCCTCGCCAAAGAGCATAAAACATTAATGGGAGCAACCATAGCTCCTTGGTTTCCACTCTTACGACGAATTTACTCTTAAAAGACTAAATATCAGAGAGGCACTTCAACATGAATCTAAAAATTCTTAAAAGAAATTAGTGATAATCTCTAACACCTTCTTTTCTCCCCTGCAGGTATTTTGTAAAGCCATGCAAATACAGACCTATTGCAGAACAAAGGGCATGGGAAACGCATCCCTAGGAATAGCAAACTTGGATTATTTTCTTTTAATTCTTCCAAGTCTACAGTTTTTGCTGTGAGGCAGCAGAGGAAAAAATGGGAAGGCGACAAATCAACCTTGTGAATGTCAGTGGTGACAGGGAACGAGAAGAAACAGAACAATACTGCTCATCATTTCCCAAAGTACATTGAAGTGTGGCCTGTAAAAAGTAGCTGACCTTAAAATTTGCTTTTTCTCTCACGGAAGCAAAGCAAAGTGACCCCATTCTCCAGGAACACAGGCAGCAAAGCCTTGTGTCCGTCCATCCCTGCTTTGCCCAGCCACCATCTTATGGACGCTGCACGGATCCACCACAGAAAGAATGAACAATGGCAACAGCGTTCCCCTTGGAACCCTTTGCGCCAACTGAGCCTTTTTACATTTCACTCCAGTTTACTTCTACGTCAATAACCAACGCTTTGTCACGGAACAACTCCTCAGGAAACGACCCGCACAGCTCACGGCACAGAGACCTACCTGTCGCTGCTGGTACTGCTGCTGCTGCTGAGGGAGTCGCTGCTGGAAGATCTGCTCCGGGAGCCGCTGCCGCTAGGCGAGCGGGCGGGCCGGGCGGCCTGGCTGGCCAGGCGCTGTGGGGACTGCGTCCTGGACTGCGACGAGTGCGGTGACCGGCTCCGGCTGTGCTGGTAGTTCCGCTCCGGCCTTCTGCCTCGTACCTCCCGTGTAATGTCATCCCTGTAGATATCCCTGTGTACCACACTGGGCAATGTAAACTGCTCCCGGGCCCTAGGTTCGTATCGGGGGTCGTGAGCGTCAAAACGGTTTGGACTTCGGCTCCGAGAAGTGTAATAGAGCCCGTGTTGTAAGGTCCGCTCCCGAGGGTCTCTATAGTAATCCTGATCGTAATGTCTCGTCCGATCAAATCCGCCCGTCCCCCGCTCATGGTGTCCATAGGCACTATGTTCATAAGCACGCTCCCTGTTATCTGAAGCCCTGCATTTGGGAAGGGGGAAAAATTTTGCATCAGAAAGGGGCAGGCACAACTAAAAGCAAATCATGCAAACATTCACGGCAGCACTTGACTTATTGTTGCGACTGCTTCTCTACTAACCAGCAATAACCTATCAAGCAAACACTGACAAACTTCAAAACATTTTACTTGACTCCAAAGTTATATTTGTATACAATCAAGCTGAGCAATCATTTTGGTTTAATCACAATATGGGGCTTTCATGACCAGCAACTTGCCTGCACAGGAAAAAAATTCTGCTTTCCAGTGCAGAATCCTCATTTCAGTTGTGTTTGGGTTTTGTTCTTTGTCTTTTGAATTCAGTAAACAAGAAAAACTTCATGTTTGTGGACATCACCATTAATATGGACATCATCATTCTTTTTCTTTCCATTTTTGCTTAAGAGCTTAAAAATTTTTTTTCCAAAATTTGGTCATTACTGGAGCTCTTGTAATTATCCTTCTGCAAAAATGGCATCACAGATTGGGCTGTAGCCATGAAAGCCTCCATGCAAAGCATAACCCAGAGGTAAGAAGCTGCTTTCAAAAGGGGTGGCATAACCCATAGAGAAATCCCAGAAAATTAGGGGTTTTCTTGTTGCTGTTCTAAAATATTTCACCCTCTTAGAGGGAATTTTTATTTTGACTAGATTGCTACACTGATTTCTTGTAAAAGCTGTGGATGCTAAAGAATCATCTCCATTACTAATGCTGGAACTGCAAGGATGCAGGTCCCCAGAAGATACTAAGACCCTACACAAGGACTGGGAATCCAATTTTTAGGAGGTGTTTTTGTTGTGACTGCTGCTGTTGCTGCAATCACAGAATTTCTATCTGCACAGCTGCCGCTTTCCAGCAGCTACAGTCCAGTTTGTTTCAGTATTTCAAACATTTTAAATTGAGAAAAGCTCAGTGGTGTTCTGAGAGTTAGTGTGATCTCTCAAATAAAGAGATAGTAAAACTGACAGATAAAGGAACACTACAAATAACTGAGTATTCTAATTTAGACAAGTACCAGGATGGTATGTCTTAGTTACATCCACAAAATGGAAGATCCAGAATGGTTATGTTAAACATTTAAAAAATACTTCTAAAATTCTAAATATGTCAGGGTAGCCAAAATTAATTTTAAAATTAATTATCCATCTTATGAAGGACATTTCAACCTTTTTTTTTCAGCCTTCTCTTGGATTCTTCCTTCGGAATCTGTTATGAGTCACTTGAATCCCCTGAATCCTGATAACCCAATTCTGCCTTGTGCCTCCTCCTCTCCTGCATCACAGCCCTAGTTCGAATGGCAGAAATATTTCAGGGATCTTTTATAAACTGAAAATGGGATTTGAATCTTTCTTCGATTAGCATCTCAGGAAGTTCCTTCCATTCCTTCTCCAATGAATCACTAGATCCTTAATCCTCTCAATATATTCACTCTCTGTTGTTAAACTGTAACTCGTATCAAGCTTTCTATAGAGCTCCCTCACATCTTGCCTGCATTTTTTCTCTCAAATTATATATAAGAAACTACTTAACTAGTGCAAAAGAATGTCATTAACTTCTATATCTGCTTGAAATTCATTGTTGCCTTTCTATTTCCATTACCTCTTGCTCGCAACAATGAATTTTGAAAGCTATTTCAGGATCTGCCACCGAAATGTGTCTCTGTTTTGGTTCGTTTTTCCCCCTTTTGAAGGACCAAGATCAACAATTTTATAAACGATTGCACTTAGCATCCTACAAAGTGTTAATCAGTGAAAGCTGATTTAATGAGGTCAGAGAAAAAGCAGTATTTTCTAGCGGGTTACTGCTACAGAGCTGACAGAAAGAACAAATCCTTATCCGTGAGAAAGACACAGAAGACAGACAGAGGAAGCAGAGCTGAACAGCTACTGGCTACAGTGCTTTCTTCATTTATCTATTAGTACTAAGCTACTGGAGTTAGTGGAAAGAGAGGGTTTGACTTGGGTTAGGAGAGGGGCTAATATACACAGGGCAGGACATACCAACCTTTTCCAAGTGTGGAAACACGACCTATATTCCCAATTAAATCTAGGGAGAGAATTGTGAACATAACTTCCCCAATTTTGGCCCCTCTTACAGGGGTAATCCACCTTCTTAATGGGCAAGGGTGTCAAATGATATTTTAGATGAACCAACAAGAAAAAAAAAATCTTAGTGACAAGACACAAAAAAAAAATTCCACTGGACGGAAGTAGTCCCAGACTGAAACTGTAACTCTGAAACCCCCAGACTTCTTTCTTGAGACAGAAGGCACTTAAATAGATCCATAATTTTAATTTCCAGCCCTAAGTCTGAATCAAGCAGCTGGTAGAAGATCCCCCGAGGCCCGAGGGCGCTCACGCTGCTGCCAGCAGGCATCCTCTGGCCGCCTTGGTAACCATCCAGCCCAGTCACTTCTCACTGGTGTATCCACAAACGGGTATTAGCACCACGTCCTTAAAGCTAAAGTATGTTTAATGTGGAGCAGCAGAGAGCTTTTTAAGAGACTAGATAGTAATCCACTCCCCATGGCTACTGGCGTCTTGGTTGTATACCATCCAATAAATTCAAGGCAGTAGTAGTTCTTATCCCAGCTTAAAAAAAACAAAAAAACTATAATTTCCAAAATTTAGTAATGTCCGTCATCTCTTTTTGCCAATACCATCAGAAAGAATAATCCCAATAACTTGGAAATGATGTAGATCCAAAATGGAACCATCACAAGCTGCCTTCGGTCTTCTCCATCCAAGCGTTATTTCCATGGCTAAGAGTTGTCGGTAGAATCCAAGGGGCCGCATCATTAAAGTCTACTATGAATTTTGTGGTGACAATCCAATTAACATACCCGCTGCGTATAGTGAGAACTGAGAGCTAGGCATCAAGCATTCACCGAATTCTAGGTTCTAGTATTCCGAAGATACTCCACAGAGAACTTCACCACATGTTGTAGAGTAAGATAGCTCCATCTGGCAGCAGGGATACATCCAGCAAGGCCTTAATATTATCCAAGAAATGGGATCGTTACTTCTAGAAAAGAGTAACTCCAATATCGATGCTGGCCAAAGGAAATCTTCCATCTTAAAACCACCTTATTTCAAGTGTAGGTAGATATCCAACCAGCTGCAGGACACATCCTCTACGGATCCACAAGGTACCAGCCACTGGGATAGAAATCACTTCCGTTTCCAACCCAAAATAGGAAACATAGATAATTCCCAAAATTTTAAATCCATCTGGGGGCCCTAGATATGAGTTTGTGTTTCTCACCATATCAAATACAAAATACCTGCCTAGAGAAACCTTGGAACTTACCCATCAAGTCTCCGCTCATAACGTCCTTCCCGTGCATGAAGTGATGGTGGGGGGCCGTAAGTGGGCCCCCCACCACCTCCTCTGAACCCAGAAACCTCTCTACTACGAGATGCTATGGAAACTGTATCATCCAATCCCCGAGCAGCACTGGGAATGGTTCCTGGCTCATTATAATCCGTCCGTAGGTCTCTATCTCCCATTTTGTTGACAGAGTTGTGTGCCTTCTGCGCACTTTTGATGTCCACAAAATCCACAAATGCTGCCACTCCGCCTTCTGACCCCCTCTTAGGGAGGATTTTGACACTTTCGACACGTCCATATCTGGAAGAGAAGCAAAGCAGAGCACACAGGTTAGTGCTGGTAGGAAAAGACCACGTTTAATAACATTGCCTTCCACAAAATCAACATCCAACCCTTCACCCTCCCCATGTGCCAGGAAAATCAATTGCTGGGAGACACCAAGAGGGGAAAAACCATTTGGAGAGGGGAAAAGGCTATTTAAACTTTCCATGGTTACATTTAAACTCCCCTCTCATGGTGTGGGGAGCCTACCAGGGGATAACTCTTTTTATAGCAACAGAGCAGTAGCAGCTGAAGAAACAGAAAGGTGTTCACAACCAGAGCACCCCACACATCATTAGTCTGACACAATTAAAGAGGCACAATTAAAACTAAACCATGTCACAAGGAAAAATACAGGCAGCCAACAATTTTCTTAGGAGACAAATGACCTTGACATAGCAATTCCACTACTCCGATCTGTATTTAACCGAGAGTCTCCACAGTGATCTTCACTCCTGATCTCAAACCCGTTTACTTCCAACACCTCGCAGGACACAGAGCCCCCCAGAGCCAGGTGCTGCTGGGGTTCAGCTTCCCACCCCCACTCTGGACGCAGCCACCCAACAGGAGCGCTGGGGAATGCCGGAGGGAATGTGACACCACCCTACGTAATGTATGTTAAGTAACTGCAACACTGGCACTTACGGATGAGTAAATGTCTACGGAAAATAAAAATAAACCCAAACATGTTTGTGTACACAAGGAAACAAGATGTAAAAACATATTTAAATGACTTGCATCCACTCACAGCAGAAAGGACAAGCTGGGAGGGATGAGCACAGTGATGTTTTAACAGCCAACAACTGCAGGCTTTGGGTGCTCAGTTCTCTCAGCCAAAAGATTCTAAGCAAACCAGGAAAAAGCTTTGAACTGCAGTTGGTAATTCAGGACAAGAAAAGGCAAAAGGTATATTTTTGAATGTGCCAACAGAGGAAAGGGACGCACAAATAAAAAACCCAGTCAGGAAGTATTTGTAAACTCCATGAAGAACTATTGCGAAAAAATTTCTATGCACAAGGGCAGCACAAGGCCGGACAGATGTAAACAGACCTTACACAGGCAAAACTGTTCTCAGCCACACACGCAGGGAAAAGGGAATACAACTGCTGAGCTGAGGCACACATGCTGTCAGATCCCAGAGCTGCCTCGGTTTCATGCCTTGCTTTTCCTACACCTTACAATTTCATCATTGTTGTTGGATGACTAATCCTTAAATACGATGTGAAAACCTGCCTCGCTGACTGCTGCCTTCTCATTCCAGCCTGACCTACTACACTTATATATAACCCGGTTTGGATTTAGAGCCCTTTTTTTCCCCTGGTTTATACTCCACTGAACATGGATGTGCGCACAAACAAGAGCATCTTCCAACAGAAAAATGTCTTGTTGGGCATAGAAAGACACAGTCACATACGAGACACGTTCCTGCCTCTCAGCTGTCCAGGGCTGAGCTTGTCACCTTTGTACCCCTAGCTACAGCAAGGGGACATTAATTCATGGGAGTTTTCTGATCTGTAAGGCACTGGGTTTTTTTTTTTTAATTGGTTCTTTGTATTTTATTTAATTAAAAACATCAAGTAATGGCAAATGGAACTACAGGAAAGCTGTTTCTCAAAGTTTGCTCTCTTTGGAAAGTGGATATGGTTATATTGCCTTGAAAGCAAGACTTAGAAAGCCCAGAAAAGTAGAGGATATGGTTAATAAAATCTGTGTGAGGGAAAAAAATGGCCTAATTGGATGTGGCAGATGTAGACAGAGCAGGAGAGGGAACAGGAAAGGAAGGAGAGGGAAGAAAAACAGGAAAGAGCCTATTTGAGAAAATGTTCATGCCATGAATGAATGGGACAAAAATATGGAAAGTAATTAGGAATCCTAGTTAGGATCACCCTTTAACGCACGTTTCAGTGCCAGTTCTCTGCAAACAAAGATGGGCTCCAACCCTCATCTCTAAACCACGCAGTTCCCAAAATGACTGGTTAGAACACACACTTTTCTTTTGCTCACTTGTTTACATGTTCAGTTTCTGGCAACATGAGCCTGTATTTGCCTACAATCTTCAAGGGGGGAAGAGAATTAAGATACTATTGATAATGGTATCAATATCCACAAAATCCTACTTGTCCTTCGGCTGCAGCCACCTTAGCTCACCTCACATGAAGCACTGTCTGCCAGTGACATCAGAGCTGGGCTCTGAACGACTGCCTGCTCACCACCTTGACAATTACTGCCTAATTCTGAAATCCTAACATGTACATGTTATTATACATACACAGTAAGACCTCAGTCATTCTTTTGCTGCAGAAGATCCAGAATGTGTTGAAATGTTCAAATATCTGAGCTCATGCTGCCCAGAAAGCAGAAAGAATACAAAACATCAGTGTAATAATGTCCCCATCTACCATAAAAATCGCCTAGCAAAGGTGTAACTCTTCCCACTATTAATTTTACATTGGAAGGAGCGTACTTTGGTAATTAATTTTTTTTTTCCTAAATAAGAAATGGATGGGAGAGGCTACTACTGCATTGCACTGCAGCCACAGCATTAAATCACTCCACTCTGAGACTGCGCCTTTTAATCCCTCCGTTATCCACATAAATAAATATACGCTGTGCTTTGGTGTCCTGCCCCGTACCCTTGACAGGCCCCGAGGATAATCTGTGACAATCGCCTTTGCTGAAAGCGAGGGAGGCAGGCGGGAGGAGGAGAAAGGGAGCAGAAGGGGGGGATGAAAGAAAACCGAGGAGGAGAGAGCCCTGAGTATTCCAGGGCAGCTGCTGGAAGAGGAAGGTTTGCATTTTCCGTGCTCTGCCACAGTGCTGTGATTGCAGCCACCCTTCGGTCCCCACCGCGAGCATCAATGTGCCGAGTGATCCGGCCCGGCCGCACCCACTGGCGTCTCTCCGAGCTGCTCCTGTCTTGGCAGATGCTGCCGGGAGGAGACCGGGGAGGAGAGGAAGGAGATCTGCAGTGCTGCATCACCACACGCCTTCACTGCAGCACAGCAGCGTTACAAGGAAAAAACCACGACACTTTCTGAAGGGCCGGGGGACGAGAGGCGGCGAGAACACCGCGCTTCCTTATGCCGAAGCAAAGGCAAGATGGAGGCGAATGCGCTCCGAGGAGCAACCTTTGTCCAGGCAGAGGGCTGGGAAGAGGGGACAAATGGCCAGGGGAGGCATGGCCGCGACCTTTGGAAGCGCTGGCAGAGCAGCTCCTCTCAACCTTCGCCTTGTATCGCTACACCTGTGCGTCAGCCCTTCCCAAAGCTGCGTTTTGCAATCGCTGCCAGACCAACAGAAACAAAGAGGCGCCTTCGCTCGGCTCCCGATCCGCAGACTCGAACGAAAACAAGGCCTTTAGTGCCTCTTCCCGTCAACAACTCCTGCAGATTAATCATTAGCTCCACATCGTACAGAAGGCGGACGAGGCCGTGTTTTCGGCGGGGTTTACAGTTCAACCTGAAGCAGAGGAGACGAGGACGTGCGGGAGCTGTTATGTCACCGAGCCCCTCCACCAGCACAGCACGACCGAAGCACCCGGCTATAAACACATATCGAGCAGCCCTTGCAGAAAAAAGTTGCCCAATAATCACCGCTCGAACAAAGCCACGCTAATCCAGCTTTTCAGAGAAAGAAAAGGAATTCATAATTTAAGCATTATTGGTTTATTCACTGTAGATCAAAGCACCTCTATATTCAAGCAGCTGAAATGTCTCTGGGCTCTTGGCACGGCTGCTCGGTATGTTTCCCTCGCTCTCCAGCCCTTCCTCCTCCCCAGTTCTTCCTCCCAGATCGGGAGAAATCGCGGCCGGGTTGGGAAACGCAGCCTCCACCAATGCAGGGCCGAGCAGGTTCCTCCTCCCCAGGGGCGACGTGTCACCCAGGCACAGCCAAAGTCATCCTGCTCCCTGCAGCCTTCCCTTATCGGCACCCTCGGCTTCCCAGCTCTAATAAATCATTCCAGCTCGGGTGCTCGCTCCGAAAACTCTTTTCCTGCACAGTCCCTGCTGTTCCAAGCAAAAGTCTTCTAAATAAAGCATGGGCTACAAGAACGCCGGCCAATAATAGTGTAGTAAGCAAACCCTACCGCTTAGCTGCAATATTCTAGAAACCTACTAGGACCTTTATCGGATGATCTGTACATGATAAGGTGGGTTGAAATGAGGGAGTTTCATTTTTTAATATAAACCAAATCCCATGTTAAATCATGGTACCTCCCTATTTCTCTTGCTGAGCTCCCCACAAGCTTGCAAAGACTTTTCATACCCAACCATCTTCATCACTGCAGAGTTCTGCAGGTCAGCTACATCCTGGCAGAAGAAACTTCACAGCGTTTTTATTTAGAAGCTGGCACAATGTTACATTCCACATACTACTAAATGTAAGAGACACTGCAAGACCCAAAATAATGCAGGAGCTTTTTCTGTGTGTTTTTGCACTGCCCGTTATGAGCATGGTTTGACAAGATGCTCCAATACAGCAGGACATCCGAGTATTTTGTATTCACTCGGGTTCCCTTTGACTGCAGCCATGTATCTTTAACCATCTGAAAAGCTCGGCTCATTTTGCTGTGCCACACTCAAACTCCTTCCTCCTCCATGATTATATAACCGCAGCAAGCCCCAGCCTGCATTATTCAGTAAAACGCTCTCACAGCATGAAGCTTTCCTTGGCCAATCACATTCCTCTGGCTTTGTTGTTATTTCATAACAAAATAATGTGTCCTGAAATAATACTTCACCAGATGTCTATGTTTCTTCTCCTTATTCCTGACACCAAATTAGTCCAAATACCCCACATTAGGGGTACTCCAGCTCTGCGTTCCCCCTGCACAAAGCAGGTCTGCTCCAGGTACAGAGAAATCCAAGATGTACAGATACTAAACTTCCATAAAGCACGATATCATCACCCACCACAGGGATTTCTAGCCAGGATAATGGATGTCTGTTGAGTCCATGAACATCAGTTCTAGGGTCTTCTGCTATCACGGATGCTCATTTCGCAGCCTAATAAACTTGGCCCACCACAACAGCATGTGCAGCCACTTTCCAGCCATAGAATACACAAAATAACACACTAAAGAGCAGCACTGACCACACTGGGATCTTACCAGCAGCAGGACACCAAGGACAGGGACAGCTATCCTGCAGAAATCCTGTTTGGAGTTAAGCGCCAGCCTCCAGTACCACCGCTCCCAGCAGGAATCACACAGTGAGCGTCTCCCGCCCGCACCGCTCACAAAAGGTGTTTAATATGCACCACTGTGAGAGTTCCTGAGCCAGCAACACAAAGGGAACTTGTGTCTCTACACGGGCGTTTGCAAAGATTACGGCACTACAACTGATCACAACGAGGGCAGTGATAGAATAAATAAAATATACAGCAATTAAAACACATTTATCCCAAGGAAATGACGTCCCACCATGTTCCCAGCTTCATATTCATTATAGCCACATGCTTTACTGCCATAAAATACATTTATGCACTTGTGATTTGTTTTTTTAGAAAGGGAATTTCATATGTAGAGCGGTAAGAGATGGTATTTCATAGCCTTCAGACCCGAGCAGCACAAGTCTTTAGAATTAAACTCTGCCTCAAGTAATGCAGAGCATTACTCAACATTTGACAGTATCACCATGTGCCTGGCATGGAAGGAGACTTGAGGGCTGACAGAGAAGAATCAAGGCATCTAAACAAAAACTCAAAATTGCACTGACTGTTTCATAAATACAGTAACTGACCTGTAGCAGACAGCAAAACCAGGGACAGACCATTGAGAAGAGTGTGCACAGGGCTGGGATGAAAATCATTCCCATTCATTGAGAGGGATCTTGACAGAAACAAGCATAATTCCACAGTCCTGGAAAACTACACTTAAAATTGAGTCTAACAAATGTGGGGAACTGTCACCTGTTGAGTCACAGTCTTTCACTTTTGTAGGACTGTTGCTCAGCCCTAGGGAATTTGTCAAATGGTATCTCAAATGCTTCCAGACAAATATGGCCACATCCCCACGGCTGCTGGGCTGGGCCAGCAGCTGCACTCAGGACAGACCAGGAGCAGTATTTACTATGGACAACTCGATACTGAGTCCTGGTTGGTTCCCTCACCAACCGTGTCCTCCACACACTCCATGAACCTCCCAGACTGCTTCCTCTCTGCTGTATTTACAGCAGACATGTGTCAGGATTGAAGTCCCCCACAAGAACAAGCATGAGACTTCTCCCAGCTGCTTAGAGAATATTTCATTTGCCTCTTCAGATTAAATTGTTCTCCTGGTTGGATGGTCTAGATCAGGCTCCCATCAGGATATCTGCCTTGCTGGCCTTCCCACCATTCTTCCCCATAAACACTGAACCCTCTCACCACCATCATTAAGCTCTAGACAATCCAAACCCTTCCTAACACACACGGCTACCCCATCACCTCTCCTCCCTTGCCAAATCCTTCTGAAGAAGTCACAGCAATTCACTGCAGAACTCCAATTGTGCCAGTCATCCCCACCATGATTCCATAATGGCAACTCATACCATCATCTCCTGCAGTGCAACCGTTTCCAGCTCCTCCTGTTTCTCACCCGTGCTGGGGGCACTGGTGCAGATAAATTGTTGTGTCTACAAAGATAAGACACAGCGAATGGCTGGGACAGCACTCTGGACAATCATACTTAGGAAAGCTCATCCGTGAGTGATAAATCCACGCAATGTGCGACTTAGAAATTCTTCGCCTTCCTGGAGCGAGGCAAAATAAAAGCTCCCTGTATCACAAGGAGCACTGGTTTTCCAGCCACACCGAGAACAGCCCTTGTGACAACAATGATTCAGAAACATGCCCTAATTACCAAGCTCCCATCATTTTCTAGATTACAATCTGAGATGCTTTAAAACCTGTTTAGAGTGATCTTTATTGGCTCTGCGACCTTTGGGGGGTGAAAAACAATGTTCTTCAGGGCATTCTCCGCAGAGCTGCTACTAATAAAGACCTTCAGGAAAACGTCAAAATCCAGGAGCAGAAACAATCAACCAGGTTATGGAGCTCAACCACACAATCCTGGGGTGAATCCTGAGCATAACGCTCATACTTCTACCCTCCTGCCCCAACACCCAAACCACTCAAACCCAGACCCCTCTGGACTTTGCAGCTCCCTCTGGCCCCCAGCAGCACTCAATGGGAAATCTCCCAACTCCCGACTACAAACGGGGGTTTTGTTAATGAGATACAGCACGTGTTCCTGCCACGCACGGAAAACAGCCAGGGCTTTGTCTGCACTCGTAATCCCTCCCTAAGAGATGACAAAGTAGGAAATTAAAAAACTAGCATAGGCACATTCACCGATACTCCTGATACCTCTGGTATTTAGGAGCAACACGCTCGACAGATCAGATAGTCCAGAGATAACTCCGTGCTGGAACAAGCGCTCGCCTCTTGCTTTACAGCTCAGCCAAATGCTCCATTTTAAGACCCCAAGTAGGAGTGATTCCTAATTAAGACATTTTATTTATGTCTTTATTGCAAAGTGACCTTTTGGATACTGCTGAAGTATTAATATACAAACGGAATTATTAGGAACCAGGGAGGGAAGAAATAGAGTATTTAAAACTGGTTTTTTGTAGTTGCCACTGTTGGTAGCAATGATCTCGTCTGATAGTCAACACACCAGGAAATTTTTCTACAACCCCCATGACAACCAGTTCTGCCACAGATCAGCTGTTGCAGCAACATGCATCAGGTCACACGTGAATACAGCTGCACCCATTCCTTAAAATACTGACCAATTCCACTGCGAGACCCCACGGCTGAAGGAACAGCCCTCAGGAGGAATCTTAGCGACCTTTCAAACCAGGGCGAAGATGAGGGCGGGGGAGCTGAACCCATGCTTTGGACATGGGGATTACACGAAGCTGGATGAATAAAAATGCCTCTCGGCACTCCATGCAACATCTCACTGGGCTACATTTAATATCCTCCTCACCCCAGTCAGCAGTTCCGCTGCCGGCAGCGTCAGGAGAACCCAGCATTGCATCAGCCCAGGCAGAGCTCGACCGCGCTGGAGCGAAAGGCTCGACACAACATCACCCACTTACAGCTGCCAGGGTAACTCGATGAGGCACGGCCACCTCAGCCAGCCAGAACAGAGGCAGGCTCTTATTAAGGAACTTCTCCTAGTTGTTTCTTTGAAACAATTAAGGAAAAGCATGGAAGCACCCGCAGCTTATTGGTATATATATTGTTTTAAAAAAGAAAAATCAAAGTTGCTTTGTGAGCAGGACTAATGAAGACTCATTTCTTACGGATGCATGTCTTGAGGTCGAATTCTCCGGCGTCCAATAACTGCCAGTTCCCACTGCAGCTTTTCCCACGGTCAGGAACACCTCTCTCCCATGTGGATTCTTTAATGTCTAATAAGGGCTGTGCTCTCGCTGCAGCTTTTCTCTCCATGGGGCCGCTAATCAGGTCTCTCTCCTCTATTAAAACCGTTTGTTTTCACAAAACTCAAAGGAACGTTGTGTCTCTGAGACTGAATATCTCCTTCACCCTCAGGTTTAGCTATAACTGGCAAACGGGTTCAAAATTGATTAGGGAAGATATATATACACATGGCAGGAATACCTCACTCTTGCTCTCCAAGCAGATCAGAATAAATATCACTATTTGTAGAAGCATGGAAAGGTTACAGAAATATGTAGGAACTCTGCATGTTCAGCTGTGTTGTCTCAAGCACAATGAGCTGTGATTCTTTATCCCCAACCTACACAGATGTGCTCTGTCACGTTCCTACACGCTAGACACAGAGCCGCCGAATTCCATCTCCAGGGCATTCTTTTTCTTCCAGCTTAAAGCATAATCTGCAGATTTGCTTCAAAAACACCGGTGGTGATAGGCTACGTTCAACACTTTCTGCAGGGGAATTGTTCAAGCCTGTGCTTTTGCGTGACTGATTTTAGGATTTGTTTGGATTTGATGTTAAGAACGCGCTGCATCGCAACTGTAGGGGAATTTCTTGATTAATCAAGTTTTTTTCATTCTTACATGAAAGGGTAATTCCCCATCTCAGTTTTGCTTCTTCAAGCTCTGCTTTGCATGTATTCGGTAGCAGATGGAGGAAAATGCAGAGTCACAACATTATGGTCTCCCTGCCATGCTGCAGAGCACTTGAAATGTGGATCATCCTAAAGCCTTGGAAGTCTTGGGTCCTCACTGGTTCAGACTTCTCCAGTAACAGACATTTACAACCTCTTCTCCAAGGTTTTTGTATGTTTTCCAGAAAATGGTACTTCAGAAGAAAAAAAAGTTTATCCATCTATGGTCTCTGAGACCACCTCAAGTGATCACACACTGCTCTTCCCCCTCGAACTTCAACTTGGTTTGAACAAGCGACCGGCTTCCCACAGGTTCAGCAACTTGAAATTCATTTCTGATAGAAATCAGCCATGGACCCAAGGACTTTCAGTCAAATCTCCAACTGCAAAATCTCACCAATGCTAAGAGGTTACGATCTTGACACCAGGGAGGAAAACCAGCCAGTTCCCAGCCAGTCCAGCCACTCCCGCTCTGCCACACCAGCCAGTCACCAAACACAGATGTGCAAATGTTATTTCGTTGCTTCGTGACTCACGGCTTCCATCGCCCTGGAGAAAGTGCTTGTCCCTGTGACTAAACCAACTGGCAGCACAGTCCTTGGTGTGAGCCAGGTGTCAGCCCAAGGAAAATAATATTCCCCACTGACAAGCGCCTGGCAAGAGCCTGGCACACACTGGGTGTGTTTTGTCTGCAGTGACTACCTGTGCTCCAGGCATTTTCTCCACAGGCGAGAGAGCCTGGGACTTTCCAGAGATGAGCTCCTGAACCAGCCAGACTTTAATGGCTTTTCTTTTGGTGCAACTCAAAAGTCGAGGTTTTGCAAAGCTGAGCTGGAAACTTGAGTTTCATGGCAACGACAGGCGAGGTTTCACACCTCGGCTTTATGAGCTGACTTAAAGGAGGCCTCACCACACCAAAGACTTGAGCAGAGCTGTATCTGGAGGTGAACACATCCTACAGGCCAAGAGGTTCAAGGATACACCACACAACCAGATACACCAACACAACTGCTGGGAAAGCTGCTCCCTCATTTTATGCTATTTCAGTGATCAGCTTCACCTTCAAGCTGAAAAATCAGACTGACACAAGCTAGGCAAGAGCATGAACTGCAGCCAATCCAGGGGCTGTAAACTCTGAAAGGATGTAGAGGAAGGGATGCTTCCTGAGCTCAACTGCTGCCAAAAAATGGTGTATCTCACCATACCCACAACCAGCATTATCATCTACAACATCAATCTTTAAGCCACTTTTATTTTTTAAATGTGGCAAAGCTTCTCTGCTACTAATCCTTCCAATAAGTTGTTTCAGAGTTAAGAAAAAGACCAAAGGTTTATTGAGACTTTGATTATAAGGCGGTGACTGTGCTGGCCATTGGCTGGCTGGATGCATATCCAGCTGCCTCCTTAAGAGCAGCATCTCACAGATCCCGTGAAATTAAATCAGATGTTGATTACGTATACAAGGGAGATACTCATCCACCCTGAGCTTTTATTCCCCTCACAGTCAGGATGCTAATGAGGCCGGAAGACTTCTTTCCCCTCCAAAGACAACTCCTTTAAACATACAACTTGGCAATTTATTCTTCTTATTTTGCCCTATTAACTATTACAGGTCACCCACAGCTGCCACAGAGAGCTTTAAGAGGGACATTTAAATGAGCCTCTGTGATCTCTTTGGCAGCCATCACTGTTAGTGAGCACGGGAGGTATTCACCCAGCAGATGGACCACAGTGCGTAGCTTTGTGCCACACGGAAGTGGTGAACACCTCACCGACAGGGAAAGCTGTGACAGGGACACCAAGTTACTCTCAATGAATCCCATGGAGAGAAAACACAACCAGCTCAGTTTTGTTCCTGGAGAAAAACTGTAGGTGATTCACTGCTTGCTTAAATAAAGTCATTTACAATCTCTCTGTTCTTCTTGTTGAGCTAAAAGATCATTTCAAATCCAGCTCTGACTGGGTACCTGACCACCTTCGTGACAGGAACATGGTCTGAACACAGCTCTCATTTCCTACCACACTGGGAATAATAAAAGGCATGGAAGCCCTTCCGTTTGCACAGAGGGGCATGCAAGAGGAACACACATCCAGGTCAGAACTATCTCACCAGCAGTATCCAACAGACAGCCCTGCAGATCATTCTTTCACCCTCCTTCCGGAGACATTTGGACTTCTCTGGCTTTTCAGTGGAGAGATGAGAGCACATTCAGGGCATTCTGATCAGATGCGGAAGCTCACGCTCCAGATCTAAGTGTGCTTATACAAAAAAAGTGCTTTCAGATTTAAGCTGCTGAGCCTAATTAAAAAGGGGAAGAGAAAGGAAGCAAAAAAAGCTCCCTTTTGTTCTTAAAAATGTCCGAGCCTTTAACCAGAACACAGTTGTTGCGACAGACTGCTGCTCTCCTCCCACGATCAGTTTGTCTGAGTGGAAAAATGATGCTCCTTTCACATCCGAACTCTGCTCCTTCTCACCCAAGTCACCACAAAGGTGTGGCCCTCACACAAGGCACAGACACACAAACTCTAGTCCAGAGCCAGCCACATGCAATGGCTACAGAACGCACTTCCAAAAAATCCATTCCAGGAAGGATGTTGTTCCCACCAAATTCAGAGGTGCTGCCTTCAATCTTTCCTGCTGATACACCAGACTGCAGCAAGCCCTGGGATATATCTGGTGAATTTATGAAAAGCCTGGAACACTGTTTATTCTTTTACTGAAGGATGTTATCTTCACACGGCAGGATTTTAGAGATTGTAGGGCATGATTACAGAGCGTCAGCAGGTTAAACAATAACTGTGGAAATGCACAAACCAAAGCAGTTGCTGTGTTTTATTCATGATCCAGGAGTCTTCATCACCTCTGAATTCATTGCTGCAGAACAGTGCTGGAGATGGGTTTCAGGAGATCTGAGCTGCCGTTACTCCCCAGGCAGAAAGGTGAAACCTCAAAATGAGCGCGTGTGTACAATCACCAGGTGGGAAACACTGCTGACTTGTAGCCTGGGTGATGAAAAAAGCAACTTCTGTCTGATTTTCATTAACTGTCCAAGCAGTCTTCAAAACACCACACAGACTTGAGCAAAGGAAAGCAGTGAGGCTGGCTATACACTGTGAATTTCCATCCTCAGGCTCCTGTTCCTCCCACGAGATTCCTAAATCAGCATGCTGAAGATGCAGCTAAACTCAGAATCTTATTATGGAGAGCAATCATTTTTCTAGTTTATTCTTCAGTTCATTGTTTAGGAACGCTTGTCCTTGCAATCTTCAGTTTCAGGGCGTTCTCAGACCTCAGCAAGTTCAATGAACTTAATAAAAAACACAAGTGAAAAATCTCACTGATTCTTATTTTTGGTAGCTACAAACCTAGAACATATCCAGCCCACTGGCAGCTCCACAACTCACACACCCAGCAACTCACCCAAAACCTTCAGCAGCCTAAAAACAGCTGGGAGGGGTGACCCTTAGTTCTACCCCTTCCCAAACATTCTCAGAAGACTGTTTTGATGTTTGTTATTTTTCAGGTGCCTCTTCGCATGCAAAAGGGCATCTCCTCCTCTTCCTCACAACCCAACAGCAGTGTGAAACCACCGCAAGAGCAAGACAAGCTGCAGTTGTGACACATCAGCTTACAAAAACAGAGCTCCTGAGGAGCCCCAGGTCCACCCTGACTCATCGCCTCATCCAACATCTGCAACCTGCCTTCTACTCATTTGGATATTTACTTCCTTTTTTATGGAAAGCCAGCGAGCGCCTCTTCGCCCTCAGCGAAGACAAGGACCTAATTTTGGACACACCTTAAGACGTCAATAAGGTCACTTGCCAGGGAACTTGGCATGACTTTCTGGCCTATGAAAAGCAAGGAGGAATCAAAGCAGTCAACAAGGCTATCACAAAGCGAACTTAAGCCTTTATTCATCTCCTGTTCTGACCTGATGAATGGATTTAGTATCTTTGTATGCCTTGCTAGACTGGTAAGTTCTCAACATATGCATCTGTTTTCTTGTACTCTGCAGGGATTATTTTATTGTTGTACCAAAGGAATTTACAGTAAGGGCAAGAAATACCAAAAGCCAACATTGCTCTTGAGCGGCTCAGCAACAACAGAAGCTGCTCACATCAAATCACAAATAATCACAACTAAACACAGCCTGGACCTTTGAAGAAACTTCAGAGAAGAAACAATGCCAGCCAGACTCAGCAAATGACAGAATTTTGTGACCAAGTGACATCAACTTATCTTTCTACCACAGCTCAGCCAGCATATTAAACCACTTAATAGAAGCTTAGTCCAAATCTACACTCTTCGTGGCTTTTCATTAAGTTTCTTTGAAATAATTACCCAGCCACTTCCTCGGCCAGTGTGGCGTCAACCAGCTGCCACCTCAAGCGCCGGCAAAGAGCAGAATCCGGAGCAGCCACGGATCTCAGCCTGCACAGGAGCCACCCTCCGTGACTCGGCCCGGGGGAACCAGGAGGCGGCTGCAGACAGACATCGCTGGCTAACACCCTGGGGTGCCACGGAGGTGATGCCTGAGCAGCTTTGGGGTACTTGTGGATCAGTATTAAGAACAGAATTCTTAATCTAATGGAACACCATCAATGAGCCACCCGACTGACAAACCTACACCCCACACAAGGCTGACTTTCACTGGAACCAACTGAGACTCCAGGAGGCAGAACTCATCTCGTGCATTCCACACTTTTCCTCCCATTCTGATTCTGGGCAATTATTTTAATTCCCCTGCCCCAGTCTCCCAGCCAAACATCCTCCCGTGGTATTTGGATTACGTTACTGGAAGCGTTTGTAAAACCAGCACAAACAAGTTCTGATGCTGCCCATTACTCCAGACATCACTCCAATAAAGCACAGGCGTAAACTGTACCCTCTCCCTCCGTCAAAGCTCTGAGCTGGAAAGAGCAGTACCTCATCTGTGAAAATACCTAAAGTGACACAGATCGAGAGACAAAACAGCAACAATTCCTTCTGTGGCCTTACTTCTGTATTTTCCTTCAATAAAAATACTAGATAGAGATCTGCATAGGCTGAGCTGAGTTAGAAGAACTATCCCTGTGTTTGCATCCCAAGTGATATCCAAGGACTTATTAATCAACCATCACCAAAAAAAGCCAGAGAACACATTTAACAGCTTTACTAGAAAACCAGGAATACCATTCCTTCCCACTCAAGCCAGTTCCCGTGGAAAGGCATTGCAAGACCTGCCGGTGTCTGACATGGGAAGTTTTTCCTCCAAGTGCTCCACACCAGAAGTGGCCATCACCGCTCTCCCCAGGTCACAGTCTGCACCAGAGCTACCAAAATTCCCCTACGCCACCTCAATCCACAGCAGTGACACGGAGCAGAAAGCAGAGATTCCAGTCTCCCAGGCTGAATTTACACTCCCAGCCATCAAGACAAAACATTTCCTCACAAACCGACCAAATATTCTCTAGGAATTACTGAAAACAAACAGGCACTTGCTCTCATGGCAGATTTTCTGCAGCTGTGTTTAAAATGCCAGCCACTTCTCCAGGAGGTATCCAAAGCATCTACTGAGAAACAGACACTGGAAAACGGCGAAGCCACACAAAGCCGATTTCCCACCCCAGAAAAACCCCCTTAAAAGTTATTTATCTTCTCCAAGACTGCCCTGATCTGCAATGTATTTCTGTTGATTTTCAAGGACCACATTTGTTTCCTGAATTCCAGGGTTTCTCCTGGACTTGGTTGCCACTGTGAATGTCTTAATTCTCCCCCAGCACAGGAGATTGCACACGACAGTCACATGGTCCATCATTAAGAGGCTTTTACTCCTCTTTGCCCTTTAAAACACCAATTAAGGGACAAAGCCATATTCTTTCAGATAACTGGAAGGAAACACATGGAGGGAAAAAATATGGAAGGGCAGCACTTGTGCTGGGGACAACTGTTACTATATTTAGTTGCCTTGTTCTACAAGCTACCGAGCATCTGTTTCAGTGATGGTGAACGACAGGTTTTTTTCCAGTATTAATTAGGTGAACCTAAAGCGTTGCTCCCACTACTTTCCCGAGATCACGTCTCCCAGATCCTAACACGGATTCACTACTTATTCCAGTTCAACAGTGGATCACCAGTCCTGGCAATGGTTGCTTTCCTATTTCAGGGTGCCTTAACAGCTCAGTTGAAAGGAAATATGGAGTATTAGTTTTTAAAAAGGGAGTATTTGGGTAAGAAACAGAAAGATAAAAATAATTTCAATGCATTTAAATCCATAGAAAATCTCTCCTTTGCAATCCCCTTTAGTATCAAGGGAATAAGATCTTTTAAAGGGCTTCTAAGGAAAAAATTAGCACTGCTCATGTAAGCCAATGCTTCCTGAGACCAGCTTCAGTATTCTCTAATTTGAAAGAAGAATTCATAGCAAGGAGTGTTATTTCCATTCACCTAACTAAACTACACAAACCAATCAGGAGCATTTGGGGGAAAAGAATAAAAACATCTAATTTCTTCAAAATTCTTAATTAATCCCTAGAAAGAATTCCTTGTGGGGCTGCAAAGCCAAGCAAGATTCCCACAGCCAGCGGTTAAGAGAAGGGGGGGGAGGAGAAGCAGCAAAGCCTTCATACTCCTGCGAGATTGCAAGTTTTAGGAGTTTTCCAAAGAAGCAAGAATTCAGGGAAACAAGATGGTTGTTTCTCAAACTCGTCCCCAGCAGGGACTGCGAAACAGCCCTGCGAACGGGCTTCCATCTGGGAAGGACAGCATTTCCCAAGCACGGTGGAAAAACAAACACTCTGGTGAGCTGCACAGAGGCTCCGGGGGTAAGGCGATTCCCGCTCGCAGCCCAGCTGAGATTTTAGGCGCTGTTTCCCCCAAATCTCGCCCCGCTCCCATGGCTCCCATGGCTCCGCGTCCCCGCACGCGCTTCGCCCTATTCCCAGGCTGGGGGATGGGTGGGAACTGGGCTCTGCCAAGCCCCGCTCCATCCGAAAAGACTTTCTCTCCCGACCAAAGCGCCGTTGCCAAGGAGGAAGCCTCCCCCATCGCACCTCCACGGCCGAGCAGCCGCTTTCCTTCCCTCTGGATAAACCCACCATGCCGTGCGATCCTTGTGCAGCGCGTGTCCCTTCCCCCAGGCGAGCACGGGCATACAAAGGAAGCCTTGCTCCATTGTCCACCTACAGCACCTACACATCGAGCCTCGGACCCGGCTCCACACTCACCTCCTCACCCCTTTTCCAGCCACAAATACAACCCTACGGCATTCGGAGGCGGCGTGTCATTCCCTCCACCTGCTTTAGTACCTGCAGCCGAAGGGCTGAAGCCTGTTTTAACCGTGTTTACTGGCGTGAGATCAGCCTCACCCAAACACACAAATCCCGGGCAAAAATCACCTTGGAAAAACAGGGAGAAATGCCTGGCTACAAATCTCCTGCCCAAACCTCTGACCGCAACTTGCCGAGGTAAAAACAACCGAAAAAAGGTAATTAATTCAGCGCCTGCCATTTTTCCCATCCATCTCCAAGCAACAGTACCATAGCAACTTTTTCCCTGTTTTAATACATCGTATAAAAGGAGGAGGACTGGACAAAATAAAACCCAAGAATGTCAGATTTCCACTGTGGAGCACCTATTCCCCCACAGTTAGTTATGGCTGGAATTAACCAAATAACCCTAGAGTGTGTTTTTTCCCCCCAAAACCTGGCTTTGTACAGCACTGGCTCACGTAACCTGGACTGAGGGACACGACAAACCACCCTGGATACACATCCACCAGCCCGCGCATTGGCAAAGACGAAGCGGCGAATTCTGGGCTTGGGGGATAATAAAGGTGAAAAAAGTTGAAGCTTGATTAAAACAGGGCAATTTCAGAACGGTGAGGATGCGGAGATGGGGTTTGGCTGCTGCAGCAGCTCAGGCCCAGGAGGATGGAGGGAGATGCGAGACACCCAGTCCTTCCACAACAGACGACCAGGGAAGAGGCGCTGGGACTGTCCTTTTTCCCCCACGGTGTCACCACATCTATTTTTCCCATGGTGACTCATTATTAAGGACGCTCCATCATTTTTCCAGCACAGGAAGATTAAAGGAAGCTTCAAAATCCATTTTTTTCTGCTGGTGGTGGGATTAAAGCAAAGCGCCTGAAGGGGCCATGGACTGAGCAGGGCTCGTTACTCTTTTTCTGCCCTAAAAAACAGCTTCCAGCGTGGGGTGCATCAACTTGAGAGCATTTCCACAGGAAAAAGGTGATGATGAGGCGGAGGGGGAGAAGCCTCTTCCTCCTTCTCCTCGCAGGGAAAGACGGAGGGAGGAGGAAAAAACCACAACCATGCAAACAGCTACTACTTCCTTATGAGCGGGATTAACCTATGCAACAACCAAGAAAAAAAAAAAAGAAAAAAAAGAAAAAAACAACCCAGCATGATAGTAAGGAGTCCAGAGCGCTTCCCGCGTGCAGGATCCCGTGTTTTCTCCGTGGGTTTGTGTGATTTTTTTTTTTCCCCAGAGTCACGTTTTCGCAGCTGCAGGCGCTTTGGTTCCCACCGCTCGCTGCACCTCGGGGGGACACACAGCATCCTCCACAGCTCCAGGTGGGAGGGAAACGCAGTCAAATGAGCGAAAACTAACAGAAAAAAGTCCGAGCACTGAATAATTTAAAAAAAGAAAAAAAAGGAAAACAAGCCAGCTAGGCTCAGCGCTGCCTCCCGACATCCTCGGCATGGGATCCGCTCCGTGCCGACCGCCGAGCCTCACTCGCTGCTGCTCCGTCGTTTCGGGTCCATTTTTAGCCATTTTTGTATTTCCCCGCTCCGGCCGCGCCGCCGCTCCCGCCATGGCGCGGGTTATTTACAGCGCTGTTTTCCTCCTCCTCTCCACGGGAACCGCCGTCCCCGCGCACTCCTCCCCCCCTTTCCCACGTTTTTCCCCTCGTTTTTCCCCACACCGCGGGTCGGGCAGGACGGGCCCCCTTCGCCGCTCCCCACTCACCGCTTGAAGTGCTCGATGATCTTCTCCTCGCGCACGTTCTCCGGCAGGTTGCCCACCCAGAGGTGCCTGGTTTCCCGGACCATGCTGCGCGGCGCGGGGCGAGCCCGCCGCCCGTGCCCCGGCTCCCGGCCGCCGCCTGCCCCCGCG
>VZRL01000757.1:76465-89543 GCA_013397895.1 Origma solitaria
CCACCCACCCATCACCCCTCCCCCCAAAAAAAAACCCCAAACCAAATCTGTCATCTTTTTAAGCACTCAGAAATGGAGGTTTGCCACCGAGGTGATTTTGGGTGGTGGCACCATTAAATACTTACCCACCTCACAGCCAAGGGCTGCACAATCTGAAATTTGTGAGTGTTTGCAAATGGTTTGGAAAGCTTTCCAAGGAAGGTGCTGTACGATTGTAAATCCTTCCCGTTATTAATAAAAGGGAGCTATTGTTCCAGCTCCAATCAAGCCTTGTCTCCAGCTGGGCAATTTTAAAACGCAATTCAAAACACACACAAGAAAAAAACGAAAAGATCATGAGGAAGCTTCAGAAAAAAAAAAAGTGAAGGAGAAAGGGGAGGGGGGAAGAAAAATAAAAAATTATACTCCTGCTATTTAAAATTAATTCCGAGCAGGAGCATGCTGGGGCAGGGGGGAATCCTCCCTCCCACCGCCTGGGAAAGGTCACTTGTGCCATCGGTGCCATGGCCACGCCGGAGCAGGGCTGCGGCGCTGCCAGCCCTGCCTCATCCATCTCCATCAGCGACAGCTCTGCTTTCCATTTATTTAGCGAAAGAAAAAAAAAAAAAATTTAAAAAAAAATCCTCTCCAAGTTGCAAACACCTCCCAGCGCTCTGTTTTCAAGGCTGGGGGAATGGAACAAGGGGGAGAGGCTTGGAATGAGGCTCCCAGCCAGGGAGAGGTGGTGCATCCTCCGCATCCTCCTCCTCCTCCTGCCCGGCGCTGCGGCAAAGGCGCCGCAGTGGGGGCTCCCCGCCCCCGTGGAAGCTTCTGGAAAAAGCAGCCAAGCTGGAGAGAGGAGAGAAACCTTTATACCCGCAGAGAGGAGAGGGAAAAAAACAACACGTAATAAAAGGGAGAGGATTGCACAAGGCCGGGGAAAAAGAGAGATCTCTGTAAAAGTGAAGCCCTGAGCAGCTCCGGCAGCCCCGGCTTCGGGGGTGGTGCAGCCTCCTCGGCTCTAAAGAAAACGCCCAACAAAGCACATTACACAAAAAAAGAAAAATAACCCAAACAAAACAAACACCCAAACCAAACAAAAAAAATTTTTTTAAAAAAAGGAAAAAAGGTGGTGTTTGGAGCGTGAGATGGTGGGATAAAGGAGCTGATCCCTCCTCCTGGACCTACAGCAAAGCCGGCCATTGCAGTTCCATTTATCCTCTTTTTTTTGTGCAATTAATTGTCTGATCCGGACTATTCGGTTGCATGTACAGATTCACTTACTGCAGTTTGGTTTTGTTGTGCATTTTTCCTTTTTGTTTCTTTTTCATTGTTTGTTTTGTTTTTGTTTTTTTCTGGGTGTATTTTTTTTCCCTTTTTCATTAAAAAATAATCCTTCCCAAATCTCCCAAGGAAAATCTGCATCTCTGTGGAACAAATGAAAACATTCAGGCACAAACTTCCATCATGGACTGTAAAAAAAGAGATGGGTTGTTTTTTGTTATTTTTCTTTTATTTTTAATGGCATTTTTTCTCCTGCTTTTAGGATACATTGTAGTAGGAAACTAATGGAGGAAAACAAAAGTAATATATATATAAAAAATCAAAGATATATATGGGCCAAAGTTACAGTGATTATATATAATTAAATCAGCTTTTACCTAGGTAGGCTTATTTTATATTCTGAGCAGCCCCTGGGAGAAGAACGTAGATATATAAAATATATAGCAGCATTTATAAATTTATATTTAAGAAGCATATATAAGTATTTCTGTACCTGTAGAAATAAAAGAGCATCTATATGGGCCTAAATCTGTAGTTCCATAGAAAAAAAGCAGTATTTTAGGTATGTAGCTTTTAAGAAAGAAGAGGCAATGTTATAGCCTGTAACAACACTGTGATGGAGAAAAAAAAGGTAAGGCAACATTAAAAAATATTTAAAACAAAAAAAAAAAGCGTATGTGGTACCTTGGCTGCAGCCTCCAACAACGAACGTGTGGATGTTACGGGATTTGGGTTTTTTTTAATGGTATTACCACGTCTGATCACACCAATATATGATTTTAATTAAGCGAATGGCGGGCGAGCTGTCGTGGGGAGCAGGCGAGCAGCGATGGCTTCTTCCCACACCACTCCGGCTCCGATGATAAATCAATCCTCGGGCGTTTGGGTTTTTTTTTTTTTTCCTTGGTGGTTTTTGGTTGTTTTTTTTTCCCTAAGCACTTTTGGGGATTTTCCATGCCGTGAGGAGAGCGGGAGATGGCGGATTCAAGCCCTGCGAAGGAGAAAAGCGGTGGAAAAGCAAAGAATTAGGCATAAAACTACCCACCTTGGGGTGCGTGTGGTGATGAAGAAGAGGAGGGTGGGGGGCGTGTGGAAAGTACCATTCTGGGCCAAAAACCTTCGGCTGTGAGGGAAAGAAAATAACATTTTAGGGGTAACATGGGNGAGGCGGCGATGGCGCCTGAGGCGGGGGGAGCTGAAGTGAGGGGAGAAGACAGGGGGCTCCGCCATGGCCGACTGAAAATGCGCATTTCTGTCCATTTTCACATCCTTCTGCCAAGGCGGCGAGGAGAAAAGGGCAGGAGGGAGGGGGAAGGAGAAGGTCAGGTTTCACCCGCAGCGCTTTCGCCGCCTGCCCGGAGGGGATTCACAGAGGATCAGAGCCCCTCCGCCGTGCCCGTGCCGCGCCCGCCGCTCCGACCCCGCAGCCGCTCCTTGCCCGTCCTTCCCCCCGCTCTCCGCCCGCCGCCATTTTGTCGCCTCAGCGGCGCTGCCGCGGCCCCGCCGGGCGGCCATTTTGTGAAGCGGGCGCGGGGGGGCAGCGCCTGAGGGGCCGTGAGGGGCAGCCCCAGCCGGCGCCGCCTTTTGTCAGCCCAAACCCTCTTTTTCCTCCCTGGTTTTTTCTTTTTTCCTCAGGAATTTCTCTTTTACTCACGAAACGCTTTGCACTTAACCCCCTCGTTTCAGAAAAAAACCCCCCAAAATCTGTACTAAGATGAAGCAATCCAATAAATTATATTAAAGCATATTCTCCAGCTTGGTTGTGAGGGAAAGTTTAGCTGCTTGGAGAATTAAGGGATATATTATTCTATTATATATATTTATTCCCCATCCTTCTTCACTTTTTTCCCCTAGTGATAAATCCCTGAGGTTAATAATCCACCTTCACAAAGGGGATAACCTCTTCAAAAAATATCCGTGTTTTTATTTTAATAAAACACCTCACTCACACCGCTTTACTGGACACTCCAGCAGAATAAAGATATAACTTTAAACCACTCGAAGCCAAAGCTGAGTGAAAATCATTAATTTTCAGGAAATAGAGCTGCAGGATGCTGTAATCGCTGTTACGATGGAGGAAATCTGGGATATGAAATAGCAAAACCCTGCTCGCAGGCGTGTGCTGTGTGTCTGTTTTCAGAAATAGGGTGGGTTGGGCTTTTTATCCTTTCTTTTATTTCTATATTTTATAAAGAAGCCAGTGTAGCACTCGCAGCCTGGTAACGCGCTTGCGTACTCACCTCATCCCTTTCCCCTCGTTCTATCAAAACCACTGTGTTTTAAAACTACATTGTGGCAGTGGGTGGTTCTGTTTTGCCAGGAAAATTGGAAAAAAAAAAAAAGGAGAATATTAGCATAAAGCCTTTTTAAGAAAAAATATATATCCCACCTGTGCTGCATGAGCTGGAGAAATCCAGGCTTGGGCTGTTCCTGGTATAATCCCTGCTGATTTTCACCTCTCCCAGAACCAGCAGGATAAGACTGCTTTTCATCTAAGAAATACACATTTTTTTAGGCTGTGTTGAAGACGGGAAAGTGCAGAAAATAGGTCCGATTGCTCCGTGGGGAAGAACAACGCTGCGGGGAGCTGGCTGGGATGTGGCTGCCATTAACCTGGGATCCAAAGGAAAAACCCAGTTTTCCTGCAGCTTTCTATCCTATTTGAGAAAAACCATCACCAGCACCCAACCCTACTCCCAGTACCTTTTCCAGCCCCTTTATCATCCCACTCTCCTTGCACCACACTACAAATCCTCCATTTTCCAAAAAATACCTGCAAAAAGGAGGGTTTTTTCCCCTATGAAGCAACACTTTAACCACTTTTAAAACCATTACAGCTGTGCCTGACAGCTCTTTCTTCAATTTAAAACCCCTTTTTTAAAGTCAGGCAGTCCTTTGAGTTGTAAAAAGATAACCTTTGGGGTTTTTTCATGGGATGCACTGTTGTATTCCCGGGAGCAAGTTGGCCTCGCAGCAGAGCAAGATATCGGATGCCTTCGCTGGGAAAGCCCGAGGAAATTTTATCCGTGGGCCGCACCCAGCCTGAAGTGAGGAAATATTTGCATTTGCTGCTCCTTGGAGAGCAGCCAGGTCCTTCCCGCTCTCCTCGGCCTGCCAAGAGGGATTGCAAGAGCTGACGGGTGTATTGCAGCAGCCAAGGGAAGGGCCGGAGCTGTTCGGAGCGCCGGGATCCTCTCTGTCCTTTAGCACTGCCACGGGGACAAGAGGAGGGACCTCAAGTGGGTTTTACACCTGGGTGGTCCCAAGGGGCTCCACAAGGCCTTGGAGCCCAGCCCCCCAAAATGTTATTTTTTCAGGCAGGATGTGTGGTTGGTTTATTTTTGCAGACCTGGGTGCTGGCAGAAGTGCTGGTGACACGGTGAGGAGCCCAAGGACAGGCTGAGCCATTGCAGCCGATCTGGGTTTGCTCGGCAGTGGGACGGGATCCAGCTCCGGCAGGCTCACCCCTGCAGGATCTCCTGCATGCGGCTCAAAATTCCTCGAGCTCCTCCCGAGGGAAAACGTGGGGCTGTGCTTTTCAGGCACAGCAATGCTCCCCGCGCCTCGGCTCATAGCGCTTCTCCCTTTTACCCGCAAAGAAAATGGCTCAAAACAGCCTTTTTTCCTCTTACCTGTGTCCATCCATCCGTGTCCCTTGTCACCCTCCACTCCTGAAAAATCACGCCAAGTCTGACCACGTCACATCCCTTCACCACACTGCCAAACTCTCCAGCAGTGACTTTCCTTTCTCCTTGCTTTCCAGGACCTTCTCCAAGGCTGCCTGTCAATAAAAGCATTTCCCTGCCTACCTCCAGCCAAAAGTTCCGCAGTCCCAGTGCCAACAGCCCATCCTGGAAGGCTCCAGTGGGGAAATTCCCAACTCCTTCCCACCATTCCTTTGCAGAGGGGTAGCACAGTTTGCAATAACACGTCCAAAACACTGCTCAGCATTGGCACTTCCATCCTCCCCAAAAACCTTGCTTGGAAAAATATCCCCATTACAAAAAGCAAGCAGCCCTCTGCCCTCTGGGCCTTCTCTTTCCTGCTCCCTTTCACCCTTGCCACATGTTTTTACTTTTTTAGCATCATTTTTGATGCCAGATTTTCCTCACAGTGCAAGAAGCTATGGAAAGTGAGAGCTGACTTGGAGCACGGGAATTCCCTGGCATGGGACAAGGAGTTCCCACCCAACCGGACCCAAAGCCACTGACTTACGTGACCGGGACAGACCACAACTTGTAAATAAATACATTTAAAGCAAGTTATGACCTGATTGATAGCCCGGAGATGCTCATTAACAAACGCTGAGTAATCAGCTTTGTAGACAGGGAAGAGTCATCAGGAAATAGTTATTGATGTGATTAATTAACCATCATTAACCCCTTCACTCATAAACACAGCACATGCTGGAGAGATGTTGTACGTGACCCCAGGAGCTGCTGGTCTGGTGGTTGTTTTCTTTGTTTACAGCTCCCTTTTTTCCATCAGGAAAGCATTAAACATCATCTCACACACTCTTGCTATTTTCTGCTCTTGATTTGTGGCTTTTTAAGCACTTTCGGTTAAAAAGAAAGTTGAAAAGTTTCTCCGCCTGGTTTACAACGCCCTCGCAAATGAAACCACTAAGCACCAGCAACATCGGTTGTGCAGATGTTGGATGTGCAGAGAAATGGTCTAATTTCTGTTGGTTTGAGGCCTGGACTGAGGGAAGATCAAAAAGCTTCCACTGGTGGAGTGATATAATCTTGGATAATGTGCAGAAGTGGGGCTGTCCATCTTCCTTGGCATCCCCGCACTGCAGGAGGTTTTAGTTGGAGTTTTGCTGCCTGATGGAGGAATTTGTGCTCCGGCTGCCCTCTGCCGGCTCCAGGACAGACAGTCAGCAAAAAAACCTCAAACCACACCAAAAAACCTTTTATCAACACCACGGCACATCGCCAAATCCCAAATCCACCCCAAAAAACAACACTCGGCTCTCCCCTGGGTGACAGTGGCATCTGCTAAATCGCTACACCCCAAAATCAACTGTTATGGACCTGAGTGACCCAACTCCTGCCACGCCTAGAAAATCCAAAAAGCGGCTTTTTTCCCTTATTTTTAAACTTGGATTTGATAGGTTTGGAATGCAGGGCGGATGAAAGGAATGAGAGTTTTTAAACTTGGGGTTTTATTTAACTGCAAGTAACTTAATCAGTGCCTGCTCTCCACAGAGAAACATTTCAGTGAAACCCCAAGGAAGCTCGAGAAGAAACACCACCCATGAAAACCAAACTGGCCTTGAAAAAGGAGTTTAAAAAAAGAAAGAAGGAATAAAACCTCCACTCCTCTGCCACTGCTGCTCTGTCAGGGCATTTTATGTTCATCACGAGCGCAGAGCTGTGCCGGGATGTATTCACAATTCTCCAGTCTGCCAGCCCAACGGGTAAGGGTCCTTGGGGACATTTTGGTGATGAAAACACCAGTTCTGCAGTAATTTGGGGGTGCAACAGGCACCCAGGGTGAGCCATGGGGTTCATCCCAGTCGGTGCAGTCCCTTTTTGGTGCCTGGCACTGGAAGAGGGAGATCAATGAGCTGCAGGGTCTCAGCAGGACGACTCGTTGCGCCAGCGGACGTGGCAGGACTTGCAGAGGAGGTGGTCATCCAGGGGGTAGCACCCATTCTCCGTCAGCTCCGGGGACAGGGGCTTCCCGCAGCTCTAGGGCCAAGAGGGGGAAAGGAAGCCACCTTTTAGGGGTCCCCATGTTGCATTAGATCCCCTTTTCCCTGCAAAACCCACCAGCACACCGAAAAAGCGACAAACTATATCAAAAGCGTGCAAAGCTGAAGCTCTCCAAACACATCATCATCATCACCACCCAACTTATTTATTTTCCCCCTCCCCATTACTTGTAAGATCAACAGGGGGCTAAAAACAACCATGGGCGCTGCCATCCGTGTCTGTGCTCAGCCAAGGCTCAGTGCCACCCCTTGGCTTTGGGCCCCCCCCAGCCCCTGGGGCCCTACCTCGCAGCGGTAGCAGCTCTCGTGGAAGCTGCGTCCCAGGCACTCGATCTTGTAGGTGTCCTCATCCTCGCAGGGCACAATGGGGCGCTGGCAGGCGCTGCACACCGCGGCGTATTTCCTGATGGGAGCAAACGGGAGTGCTGTGAGCCCTGCGGGGCGATGGGGATGAGCTGAACCCATCTCCCGGTGTGGGGGACGCTCCCCCATTGCCAACCTGTAGAAGTCAGGCACACAGTACACATCACCCCGCTCGTCCACGGCAAAGCTCTCAGTGCCGATGGCTCGGCCGCAGGCAGCGCAGCAGAAGCAGTCGGGGTGGTACCCCTTGCCCAGGGCACGGACGATGTGCTCCGTGATCAGCCCCCGGCACTTGGCACATTTCTCCAGCGTGGCCTGGAATTTAGGGAACACACGCCATAAGATGCCAGCTTGCACCCCAAGGGACGTACCAAGGGTGCTGGTTTTCCCGGAAGGAGGGTGGGTACCTGGAAGCAGGTGTCACACATGGGGCACCCGTCTCTCTGGAAGTAGCGCTGCCCGGCCAGGAGCCGGCGGCACGTGCGGCAGGTGAAGCAGTCAGGGTGGTACTGCTTCCGCATCGCCTCCACCGTCAGTTCCTGTGGCCCCAGCACTTTGTGGCAGAAGGCACAGATGTCTGCAAGAAGCAGGGAGAGCCATTCGGGGCTGTGTGCCTCAGTTTCCCTAAGCAGGGATGAGCCCGTGCACAGCTGGGTCCCCCCTTACCTCTGGAGCTGTCCCTCTCTAGGTACCCATCTGCATCCTGCCACTGCTGCTTGCCTGCTTGCTCCTGGCAAAATGTGGGCGGCTTCAATTCAGCAGGGAAGGTGGAAGGGGCCTGGCAAGTGGGGAAGGGCAAAGCCACGTTACTTATGCCCCTGCAGTGGGGAAACGGAGGCACTGGGGGGTCTGCACCCCATTATCCTCACCTGGAGGGTGGCGGGTGCCACAAGGTCCAGTTGCTCCAGCGCCAGACCCAGCGCCTCCATGGATGAGGGCTGAGGTGCTTCAGAGAGGGTGAGAGCTGGTGGGGATGAAGGATCAGGGGCCACTGGGTGGGTTTCTGCAGCAAGAGACAAATGTGGGGGGTTTAGGGGATCAGTAGTGTCCAATAACGCCCCATGACAGTAACTCCCTGTCACGATAATGCCCCAACAGCTTCGCAGCAGCGCTCGCTGACCTGCCCCAAAAGCAAACGCCATCGTGGCCAGAGGGGACAAACAGCACCGATAAGTGCCTGGCAATGGAGAGCAAACACAGCCCTTCCCCAGGAGCCGGATCCATCCCCGGATGGGTGCAGGGATTTGGGGAATAAGCCACTCAAAAAGAAAAAAACCCACATCCCCTTCTGCACACGCACCCTTTGGCAAAGGATCTCCACCAGCCTTCTCAGCCCCATCATGATCCTTCCACACTGCTTGCAGCCCCCCACAGACACCACTCACCTCCATTGGGCAAAGTGGGGCGTGACGGCAGGATCTGGGGGTGATGGGTGCCAGGAACCTCAGCATCATCCAGCTGCAGCTCTCGTTGGGCTTTCTCCTTGGTGGCCACATCCCTCCGTGGTGGCACCAGGGTGATGAAGATGGACGAAGCAATTCTCTTCTCCGCTTTCCCTGGCAACATTGCTGAAGCCGTGCAAGGGCTGGATCTGGGGTCGATTTTAGGGAAAATAAGAAAAAAAGAGAGTAAAACTCACGGGCGCACCAGCAGCTCCTGCAGCCGTGCTGCCCTTCGGCATTGGCCCGCCTCCCTCCTCCCGGAAAGGGAGAAGGAACGAGTGTCCCCGTCCCACGTCACGGCAATAAATGGTCTCATGCCTGGGAGGACACAGGGTACAGGGTCCTGGCACAGCAGCAGCTGATATCTCCCATTTTCACACCTCTGTGGCCAAATCCCACCTTTTCCTAAGCATTTGAATCCCCTGTATTTCCTCTTATTGCTCCCACCCACCTGGGATTAAACTCCCATGGGCAGGAGGAAATATCCACCTTTCCTTTTAAAAAACAGGGCTGCAATAGGATTTTGCTTTTGCAACCGTTTTTTTTTTAAAGTTTCTACATCTTCATTCCCTCCCTCCTTACCTCCAATTCCCTGCCAATCACTTCCATCTCAGCACATCCCCCCCTTTATTTTTCCAGGTGGGAAAACTGAGGCACGGTGCCATGAATCACCACATCCCTGATATCCACACATCCCCTGAGCAGCACCCGGCAGTGCAGGCAGGATGCGCCCGAGCCCAAGAAACCCTGCTCAGGAAGGAAAAGGGCTGTTTATCCAACTTCCCAATGGGAAAAGAAGCCGGGGCGAAGCTTCCCCTTCCCAAATGGAATGGTTTGGAGGAGGGGAACCTGGAGGCTTTAGTCAGGGTGCTGTGTTGGTGAAGCAGGATTCATCCCTGAGGTGAATCAGCAGCTTCAGAAATACCTGTGTGATGAGTTCCTGGTCTCATGCGGCTCCCCAAAAATCCCACTCACAGGGGTCAGCACATCCTTTCACGGGCAGACAGACTCCCCGAGCTGGGGGAAAATCTTCAGGATGTTCCTGCTGATGACTTCAGCCTCTGACTCAAGCAGGGAAGGGATTAAAGGAGAAAAAGAACCCCAAGCACTTCGCTCCCTCTTTCCCTCCCTCCCCACAGGCAAAACCCCGGACGGGCTCCAGCACTACCGGCCTTTGCCCAAATCCTCACCCGCTGGAGCTGCCGATTTTCCTTCTTCCCCAGCAGATCTGTGGAAAACTGGGGGGAAAAAGAAAAGAATAATCATTTAAANTCCGGGGTTAATGGGAACCATGTGCTCATCGCATTCCTCTTTGTGCCGGGGCTGATGGGATCCCGGCGGCCCCGTGGCGGCACCCCCCGGGTCCCCCCAGGCAGGGGCCATCGGGCTTGGGGGGTGCATTAATGGGGGTCTCCCCCCTCCCCATGTAGCTCCATCCTGGTTTGGGGTGGCTGAGGCCACACTGGGAAGGAGTCCCCTTGGTTTCCCTAAAATCTCCTGGGATGGGAGCTCAGATGGGATTGATGGGGATAGGGCCACTTATGGGGTATCCCCACACCCCACAAAACTGGGATGGGACACAGCCCTCTAGAGCTGCACCTCAACTTTCCTCTGCCCCGGGGACCTCTCAGAGGGTGCTCCGAGGACGTTCACGGAAAAAGCGATGGGACGGGGGGACACAACGCTTGGTGTCCCTTCTCCCCCCGCCCCGAGTGACCCCACTGTCCTCTTGTCCCTCACCTGGGCGGTGGCCCTGCAGCCCCCCGCTATCCCCCGTGTCCCACCATGCAGCTCCACAGTCCCCTGCCACCTAGGAGTGCCCTGTCCCCTCTGGGGCGGTGGCCCCACCGTGTCCCCCTGCCTGGGAGACCCCATCCCCTCCCCGGGAGTGTCCTCAGTCCCCTCCTTGGGGATGGCTCTTGGTCCCCTTGTCTCATCCCAGGATGGCTCTGCGGTCCTTATCCCATCACCTGGGGTGTCCCGTGTCCCATATTGGGGTGTCCCCTGACCCCTCCTGGATTAGGGGGGGTCCCGAATCCCACACCTGGGGTGGTCCCTACCAGAGAGTGGCCCCCATCCCCTACCTGGGGGGGTCGTGCCTTACGGACGAGGTTCCCTGGCCGTGGGGGTCGCCTGCCCGGAGGTGGCCCTGCAGCCCCTCGGAGGGTGACCCTGTCCCCGTCCCTGTCCCCTACCTGGGGAGCCGGTGCGGGTCCCTCCGTGCGCTCCGCGGGCGCGGCGGGGGCAGCGGGAAGGCAGAGCCGCCCGGCATCACCGCCCCTTCCTCCCTCCTCCTCCTCTTCCACCTCCCTTCCTCCTCCCCCCTGCCTGCCCCATAGCCCCGGGCGGAGGAAGGGGGGGGGGCACATGTCCTTAAGGTGCCCCATGCAGCTCAAAGTGCTCCATGGGACCTCAGGGTGCCCCATCTACCCCGGGGTGACCAGTGGCCCCGCGGGTGCCCTTACATGCTCTGGTATTACCACCCCCTTCCACGTTTGCTGTGGACCCCCGCGAGTGCCCCAGACACCCTCAGGGCACCCAACACCCCCGGGGTGCCCCATGAGTGCCCCATACACTCGCTGGCTGCCTGTGTACCCCAATACAGCCCTAATGCCTTCATATACCTCCAGGATAACCCCTATCCCCCAATACAGCCCCAGGTACCCCCCATATGGCTCCATCTATCCCCAAATTTCTATCCCCCACATTACTTCTGTGCATCCCCAGGACACCCATGTGCCCCCCTAGAGCCCCAGGATGTCCCATCTACCCCTATGGAACCCCCAGTGCCCCCAATTGCCCCAGACCCCCTCCTGCTCCCTCCTTCCCATTGTGGGGTCCATGCCCAGGTAGCCAGAACCCCCATCCCCAAATTGCACCCGACCTTCACAGGGCCAGTTGCCCCCTGGCATGGCACAGCAGGCTGCAGCCAGGGGAAACTGAGGTACAGGGGCACTTCCTAGCCAGAGGGTCACCCCCACTCTGTGCCTCAGTTTCCCTTCCCGAGGAGGAATTCCACCCACCTCCCTCAAAAAGCTGCACCGCCACCATTCCAAGTGCCTCTCCAGCACAACAGGACCCCAGCTTGCTCTGCCCATGGATTTTGCTGGAAAAAACTTTATTTTCTGAGATTTAAACCCCCCTGGAGGTCCCTGTACTGTGACAGAATGGCCCTGCAACCAGCAAGGATGGGACATCCATCAGCATCCCACAGTCCCACTGGGACAAACCCCAGCAGGGCTGCAACCTCACAGGGTCCGCCCCAAAACCAGGGGCCACGTGAGTCTTCCCCCCAACTTCCTCCATCCCATGGAACGGGGTTGGATGCCTTCCAGGAACCCTTTTTCCTTAGTCCCCATGGGGGATCTGTGACGGAGAGTTCAGGGGGTGCCATGGAAGCCACCAAGTTTCTGCTGTCTGGTAACACCCCGTGGCTCATCGGGACGTTTCCTCCGATCTGGACCCCGACAAACCATCCATGTGAGGCTGCTGGGTGACATCCTGTGGGAAATAGGAGAAGCAGAAAGACTCCTCATCGTGGCCTTGGGGCTGCCGTCAGCCCCTCACCCCAGTGTGGTGGCAGGGAGGTGTCCCCCATCTCACCTGTGTCCAGCAAGACTCCAGCAGGACCCCAGCACGGAGCAGGCACCAGAGCTCCCCCAGGAACGACACGAAGACATGCAGGATGTCGGTCCATCGGCCCACGGTGAGGAGGAGGATGAAGAGGCCGCCCATCCGCACCAGCACGGTCCGGAGCACCAGCACCTTGCCCATGCTCTGCCGGGACTCCTCTGCGAGGACACAGCATTGGGGAGTCACTGCAGGGACACTGCGACCTCCCCAGCCCCACAGTGGGGACACCAAGCATTCCGGGGGTGCTATGGGATGGCTTCACGTATAGCCCATGTATCCCTATACACCCCCAGTATAGCCCATGTACCCCCTGTATACATCTCCAGGGTACCCCAGGTACCCCCAGGACATCCCATGTACCCCCTATACACCCCCAGTATAGCCCATGTAGCCCCTGTATGCATCTCCAGAGCACCCCAGGTACCCCCAGCACATCCTGTGTACTCTCTATACACACCCAGTATATCCCATGTACCCCCTGTATGCATCTCCAGGCACCCCCATACCCCCAGGACATCCCATGTACCCTCTATACACCCTATGTACAGCCAGGATATATACACATATACACCCTACAGACCCCAAGACACCCCTTATATCCCCAGAGTGTACCATATAACTTCCTATACACCCCCAGGGTGCCCTGTATGGGCCCTAC
>VZRL01000757.1:94294-120351 GCA_013397895.1 Origma solitaria
CAGCCGCGTCCAGCCGGGCCCGCTCTCACGTGATGGAGCTGCCCCGGCGCAAATAGGGAAAAGCAGGCAAAAAAAAAGGCGGGATAAAATGGAAAGAGAAACGGAGGGAGAGGAGTTTTGGGGGGCACACGCAGTCCCCCCACCCGCCCCAGCCAGCCTGGGGAGGGGGATGAGCACTGGCCAGCTCACTGCGCTTGTGGTCGCGGGGCGGGGGGGTCTCGCGGGGGGTCTCGCCCGCCTCTCCCGGTGCTTTGAAATTGGAGCTTCCCGCGGGAAAGTGCTGCGAGGGGTGGGGGATGGCGGTGTCCCGCCCCCCGCCGTGGGTTCCTATTCTTAAGGCTGCGCAGAAGCCCCCAGGGGACTCGGCTTACCCCACGCTCGAGGCACTTCGGGGTTACTGAGGGAGAGGGCATGTGAACCCCCCCATAATCCCAAATTTCTCCCCGCCAGTGGCTGCCCCTTTCCCGATATTCCCTGAACACCCTCCTTTTGCTCCCAAAAGGCAAGGAGGGTTTATGGGAACAGTGGGTGATGCTGGGGGCTGGCCCATGGCTGTTTCTTTCTTGTCTAGACAGGGAAAGCCTCCCGGATCCAGGGCTAAACAAGGACAAAACATCCAGACTCGGTATCCTGATGGGGAATTCCCAGTTAAAGACATGAACGTGTCCTACCGCAGGGTTAACGCTGCTGGGGGTGCACGTCCTCCCCTCTTTTCATCCAAATATCTCCTTCTCCCCCCCCAGAGCCATTCCACAGGCTCCAAAGTGACAGCAGGAGGAGGAGCAGCAGCCCTTGATGCCAGAATCAGGCATAGGGCCACAGCTGAGTTACCAAGGTCTATTTATTTGGGGAGGGGGGGAAAGGAAGCAAATGTATGTACATATACATTCAATCATGTACGTTTCCTCCCAGAAAAAGGCCCCGTGAACATATATTACATGAGAAGGTCTCCAGATTATTATTAATATTATTTAAAAGCTGGGGTTGTGCCCCAAAGTGCTCGTTGTGGAGCGCAAGCGGCGACGGGTCCTTGCTGGCCTTGGATGCAGTGAGCCAAGGAGATGGGGACGTGTTTGGTGGCAGCCACATGACAACATCCCTCAGGACACCTGAAGAACGTGGGACTCCATCTCTTCTTCCCCAGTGCACAGGGCCAGAGTCCAAACCACAAACCAGCTGCTGAGATCTCCTAAAACCATGTTTAAACCCAAATTTTTGGCCCCATTCCTTCTTCCTTAGCCTCACATCTCCTGGACAGGCTGAGAGTGGTTCAGTGGTGTCCAGAGGCCCCAGGCAAGCTCTCCAGGAGAAGGAGGCGGAGTGGTGCCATCCTCGGTGATTGTATGAGCAACAAAACATGCACGGTAGTGATTCAGTGTTCCCGCCTCGCCCCTCCACACCCTGACCCTGTTCGAAAATGAACAAGTCCTCAGTCCTGCTCCCCATCACAATGGGGATGCTCGTCCCAGCCCACCCCACTCCCACCCTCTCCCTCACTACTACTGGGATATTATTCTGTGAAAGGCAAATTATTTGCCCCGTGGCAGCTGGACAAGGAGGAAGGCGCAGGTGGTGAAGCGTCCGGCTGCTCCCCAAAATGCGTCGGAGGTCCCCGGCTTGGCGGGAAGCACGGGGTCCACGCTGCAGGCACGACCCTGGTGGGGACCAAGTGGTGGCAGGAGGGTTTGGGGTGCCAGTTGGCCAGATACAGGCCCTGATCCCCAAAATTGGGCCCCCGAGAGCTGTCCTCCCCCGGCCAGGGTTAACACCAGGGGTCCCGCTCGGCCCGTCCTCGGCAGAGGCTGTCGCTGCGCTGCCAGGCGCTGTCGATGAGGCTCTGGGCGTCCTCACATTTCTTCTTCATGGCAGCATCCAGAATGGCCTTGTGCTGGAGATCGACCTGAAACACGGGCATGGGGCGTCAGGAGGGGAACAGACAAGAGTCACTTCTCCATCTAGCCGTAAAACCATCTAAAATCCACATGGGAAAGGCACCTGTGCCATGCATATGGTGACAGCGGGGCTGACCCAGGTTCCTTCCACTCCCCTCACCAGCACTGGATGCTCGTGGCTTGCCTTGCCAGGTTCTAAATCTCACATCCTGTGGTTATATGGACCCAGAAGAACTCCGTGGCTCTCCTGCCCTTTCTGGGAAGGCTGGGTTCACATCACAACGACAGATTCACCCCTTCGCCTTTCCTCACCTGATGAGGGTATCAGGCAGCCCCACACACTCACCTGGTAGATGTTCCTCCATGCGATGTTCAGCGCTGATAGGAACCTCTCCAGTTCTGTAGTGCAACTAAAATAGAGGACCCAGGGGGGCAGGAACTCCTTGCTGTCCTGAGCAAATTCCTAAATACCAAGAGAGAGGCCAGGTGTCAGCACTGGGTGCTCACCCAGCCCTAAGCCGGGGGGTCCTGAAGCCCTGCACTCACCAGGACACAGTACTCCTTGCCAGCCTCCGTGGAGACAGCAGTGATGTCAGTCAGCTCCGCCGTGCCCAGCGAGCGGAAGAAGCTGGTCTGACAGTCCTCGTGGCATGTGAAAGCCTTCTCGTCTGTCAGCACGAGGCAGCAGGGAACGCACGGCGTTGGGGCAACACCCTGGGGGATCACCTGCGTGGGGTGGGGAACTGGGGGGTAAAATCTGGCATGATGGAGCCCCATCTCCATGGGGTGCCCAGTGGGGAAACCCTCCTGGCTCAGGATAAAGCCACCTGATCCATCCTGCCAGACATTCCTGCTCCCTTCGGCAGCTCCAAAGGGGCTTTGGGAAAGGAGGGGGTTAAAGCACCCACGCTTGGGGCCTGTCCCTGGCTCACCCCTTTGGAGACAGCCTGGCAGAAGTACTGCATCCAGTCTGCCATGTCCTCCTCGTTGTCGGCGCTCAGCTCCAGGGAGGGCCGGTCTGTCAGGATCACCTGGAAGGAGTGGGGCCGGTCGGTGGTGTTGGAGCGCCGGCATCCCCCGCACTGCTCGCCGCTGGGAGAGAGGGGGGAGGATGGAGATGAGAGGCATGGATGGGCCAGCACGAGCCTGAAAACAGCCTCTGACTGCCCTCCCTGGGCAGCACCTCACCCCTCTTCCCAACAAACACTCATTTCCCATCGGTGACACCCTCTGGGATTGCTCCAAGGACCATCTCCAGGCTCTGCGCATTGAGGGAGAGCCGGAGTTGAGCATGGTGGGCTCCCAGCATGGCTCTTGGAGGGGTGCATCACCCTTCAGAGGCCAAGGCCCCATCCAAGGAAGGAAATGAGCCCATCTCCGGTGACAGGCACTGGAGCCAAAGCAAACAGGCACGTGCCCCCGGGCAGGATCAGTCGGGATTCCTGTGGCATTGGCCAGGTCATGATCCAGCCCAGCACCCCTCCCTGGACATCCCAAGTAGCTCCTGCTCCCCAGATCCCCACAGAGTTTTGGTGCCGTGTCCTACCAGCTGCTTACCCCATGTTGATGGAGAGCAGAGGGGTGACGTCCGTGCGATCTGGGTACTGGTACAAGATCCCGTTGCTGCCATTTGGGAAGATGAGAGAGGGGATAACTGGAGTCAGCTCCGCTCTGCAATCCCCTGCCTTTGGTCCCACAGCCCCCCCTGCCCTGCCCTCCACCCAAGCAACCCTGTGAGGTCACGTTCCTGCTGCTGGGCACCCACAGCTGGTGGCTGTAGCCACCAAACCGGTGGCTTGGCCCCTTTAGGAGCCAAGATGATCCCCCTCCACCTCCCAAGCAGCAAATTGCTCCCAGCACCTTCTCCCAAGAGCCCTGTCTGACCCCAGCTCTGGTGCCCACCTGAGCACCACGAAGCAGGGCTTCCACTGCTCCTTGCCCAGGTAGGAGGTCCCTGCCTTGTAGTGCAGGATGCCATCCTTGGTGACTGCATTTTCCGCGGAGTAGCTGTTGCTGGCGGGTCCCAGTGCCTCATCCATGGGGTCCTCCCAGTGAACGAGGCCATAGAAACGCACAACCACGTCGCAGGCCTGTGAGAACCAAGAGAAGTCAAGGGAGTCTCCCCTGAGCATCCGTCACCTGCAGTGATAGTGGCGATATCCAAACTTACCTCACACTTGGACTCCTGTGCCACAAACTTGGCAAGCGCCAGCTTCTCCATGGTGGCATCCGTGAGGATACTCGGATATGGGGGCTCCCGGCACCCTTTGATCATGGCTGACTTCAAGGAGACCAGGAAGAACCTGAGAGGGAGGCAGAGCTCTCTGACAAGGCTGGGGCAAACAGCCCCTCATCTCCCTCATACATTGTGGTGCCCAAGGGGTCCCCTTAACCCCCCACTCGCCTCCAGCTGCCCTTGGGCCCCCTTAACCGTGGGCCTCTGGTCTTCCAGAGCAGAGTCGCAAGATCAACCTACAGACCAAAGGCGATGGGATGGTGCAAAGTCTGAACTCTAGAAAGGAGATGGGTGACACTGGGAGGTGGATGCTCATCCCAGCACAGGTCCCAGTACAACCTGATGGTCACCTCCCTGAGCTGACAGCATACAGAGAGACCTGGGGACATGCCCTGGAACTCAGGAGCTCATCCCTACTCATCCTGAGTGACACAAGGGACACGTGGTCTGCACTGCCCAGATCCCCAAGGCTCAGACCGAGGGATGGGGTGACTGTTGTGTTTATCCAGGGAAGATACTTCGGTTGTATCCATGCCTAAGGCACTTCCAGCTGACTGCTGGGTTCAGCCAGTGGCATCAAACCAACCCCCAGACCCCTCACTGGTGGCAGGACTGTCATGAAGGGCTGTCTTTGGAGTCTCCTCTATTCCCCAAGTCCAAGAATTCCAGAGTTCTGTGCTCCGCCTCCCCACTCACTCGGTGAGAGCCACGTCAGCGGTGTCGAGCAGGAACTGCTTCCTCCGGTTGGTGCACACCAGGGTCACCGTCTGCTGATCCAGCCCAACCTGTGCCACACAGGAATGGTTAGGGAAGACAGGCACAGCATGAGGGGCAACAGACCAGGGCTGACCGTGGCTTCTGGAGAGGGTCAGTGGTCACTCTGCTGCCCAGGCAAAGATGTGAGCAAGGTGGGCACCCACAGAGGTGGCATTGGAGGAGGCATCACTTCCAACTCTCCCAGTCTGAAAGGTTCACTGCCCAGAACACTCCCCAGGGACACAAACACACTCCACTATGATGCTCCTGGCACCTTCACCCCTTGGACAGGCGAGAACTGACCCCCCCACTCGCCTCCAGCTGCCCTTGGGCACCCACCCTAGCCAGGCTCACCGAGATGTAATCCAGCTCATTGTAGGACACAGCCTCCTCCACCATGTACGGCTTCTCCGCTGCCCCTGGCACAGACACAGAGAGCCACGTGAAGGGGGGCACAGGACCCCCTTTGCAGCAGCAGCAGCAGCGATGGACCTGCAAACCGAGCCGTGTCCCAGGCAGCACGGAGCCCCGGGACACATGTCCCAGGGGTCCTCGAGGGACAGGTCAATCTGAGCTCCCTACTGTGACCAGGGGACACAAGGGAACTGGCAGTGAAGGCAGTGAGCCGTGGTGGCCCAATCCAAGGATAAGCCACAGATGGAGCCTCCCTCCCTGCCACTGAGCCCAGAGGCTATCGGGATGAGATACCTTTCCGGATCAGGTACACGTAGCAATCTGTCAGCAGGACATAGATCAGCTGCAGGTTCCCCTCCATATGCCCGGTGCTCATGCGGATCATCTGCATGGAAAGGAAAGAGCTCTTAGCCCTGGGCTGATGCAGGAACAGAGCCGGTCCTTCGATCGATGGAGACCCCTTACCCTGAACAACTGTTCCTCGTTCTCCCGAAAGACGTGGATCATCAGCAGGAGGAGATGGTTGTTATCCACCCTGTGGAGAGAGACAGCAGAGGATGGACACAGATGTGAGGCTGGGTGAGTCCAGGAAGGGCAGTCCCCTTCCTTATTGAACATGACCATGATTTTGGCACTTGTTAGCTCCCCAAGACCTTCTCTTCCTGACCCTTTCGTGCCTCCTCTTCATCATGGAGAAGGATGGGCTTTGCCCCCCAAACCAAGGACAAAGGGGAAAGAGCCAACTTGAGCTCAAGATTGTTTGGAAGATGCTCTTCCTGCTGAGCAACCCCATCCTCACCTGAACTCGGAGGGATGGGTCAGCTCCGAGGGGCTGCCCTGCCCTTCCTCCACCCCAGAGTCCTCGGCACTGCTTGGGGAAGGGCTGGGCTGCTCCTTCTTGGGCTCACCAAGAGCCTGGGGGTTGGTGGTTTCTGTCTGGCCAGTCTGAGGTTGATCACTTGCACTTTCAGACTCCTCTACTGTCCCAACTGCTTCTCCCCCTCTGCTTTCTTCTTCTTCAGGAGCCTCAGGGCTACCAGAAACATGTGGCGGTTGGCCAGGCCCTGGAGGGTCATGGTGGCCACCACCTGGTGCAGCAGCGTTTGGACTCTCAACGGTAAATCGGTAGAAGTCCATGGGGGCTGAAATCCCCTCGCTAAAGTCGCCAGAGGACGATCCATCCGGGGTCTCCCCTGGCGTGCCAGTCCGAAAGGGCTGCCCGGGTGGCTCCAGGGCAGCGTTCCAGCCCCCGGGGTCCAGCTGCCCGTTGAGTCTGTCCATGACCTTGCTCAGGGGCTGCCCCACACTCTCCATGGATGTGTCCTTCATCTCGGGGATGCGCAGGGCCAGCGGGCCGAGGGCAGCACGCTCCCCACTCTCCTCCGGCCCGCCCGGGGCGGCGGGGCCCTCATCCTTCGGTGGCTCCTCCCTGTCACTGAGCCCGTTGACACCGCTGTCCCCGCTGGCCTCGGGTGCTGCAGGCACCAGGCTGTTCACCACCTCCTCTGGCTTCACCTTCTTCTTCTTCCCTGTTTTCTTCTTCTTGGCTAACCTGTGAGAGAGAGGAATGTCATTCACCTACACCTCTTTAGACTCTGCAACACACAGGGGGGCCCAGCCCTTTCCCAACAACATTCCTTTGCAATTTTCCCTATTGCAGAGAAATCCTTCAGTCGAGAACAGTGCTCAGAGTGCAGCCATGCAGAGCTCCCCTCTCTGTGTCAGTTGTCATGAGGCACAAGGTATGCACAACTTTTTCCTACCTATCCCAAAAAGAGGCATCACCACTGACACAGCACCTTGGGCTTTCTTTCAGCTGCAAAGGATCACAAATGGTTGTGGAGCTAAAGTGACATGGGAGAAATCCCTCTTGAGATCAAGAAGCTGTGGGGGAGGAGGTTTCTAGCATTGGGAATGCCGTGTCCCCGCCTGCCAGAAGAGGGAGATGCAGGCTGGAGCACACCAGGATGTGCTGCAGAAGTCTTCTGGCACCCATGGCACCCTACCTGCTGCCAGGTCACCCTTGTTTGGGAAGCGAGCCTGGTGCTCCCCTTCCCTGTGTCTGCCATGTGGGATGACGTGTAAAACCTGGCTCCTCTGCTCCTCCCCTGGAAAAACTGGGCACCAGAACAAAGCACAGCCCTGCTGGGCGGGTTCGGGGTGTCCCCACTGGGGTGTGAGCAGACAGAGCCTTGATCTTTGTCTGGATTCAGGGCTCCGAGGGATCCCTGGGGATCTCCTCCACAGAAGTCAAATGCCCAAACACCGGCCAGGAGCTCTGCAGAGACATCCACCGTGACAGGTTTGGCCACAGCTCACTGACAAACAGGAGGAGTGGTGGGATGGGAGAGAAGAACCAAGACCCAGAGCTGTTGCAAAGCTGCCATCAGCTGGAGAGAGCTCCAAATAAAAGCTCATGGATTACTCTGAGCCCTTTGACACACACTGGCAGGGAAAGCGGGTGATGTGGAGTCAGCCCAAGGGACCCAGCTCACCCCCACAGAGCTGAATAAAGGCTACAGCACAGACACCGTCCTCACTGGGATGGAAGAGATGGCACATCCTCAACATCTGCCACCCCTTTCCAGGCCAGTAGCTCTGTCCCTACCTGATGACCTCCAGCTCCGTGCAGCTCTCGGACTGGTCCGTTCCCTCGGGAGTGGCCTCTGCCTTGTCCCGGGAGGCTGTGTGCACCGGCGTGGTGTCGGCAGAGGACGGCGCCTCGGCCTTGTCCTCGTTGAAGGGGTTGTGGCGCTGTGTGGGGCTCCTGGCCGTGGCCCTGCTGCCGTTGGCCTCCGAGGCGGTGGAGCGCGGGCAACTGAGTGTGTCCGTCAGGTCTCCATCTGCAGGGACAAGTGGGAAGAGCGGATTGATGCCAGCTCGGGCTCCTGGATGGAGCCAGATCAAGCCAAGCTGCGCGCTGGGGGCTTGGGGCACTGTGTGGGCACCACACTGCTGGCAGTGCCAGCAGCTCCTGGCAAGGAGGGACGAGGAGGTCAGCGTGAGACCCAGCACCCACTGCAGTTCAGAGAATGCCTGAACACAACAGCTCGGTCGCCCAGGAGCTGGCAGCCAGATTGGGGGAACAGAAGTAGTGTCCATGGGAAGAGTTTGGGGGTTCATGGGGCCATTGCTCCTGAGCAAGATGACAGTGAGCAACAAGGCTGCTGCTTCTGTCCTGCCACGGGGCCATGGGAAGGTGCTTGCTCGGCTGGAATGGCAGACATGGAGCCAGCCCATGGAGCAGCAATCCTGACAGGGCTGTCCGCTCTCCTCTGCTCGTGGGCTGTGGTGGAGGGGGGGACACAGTATTCACGGGGGTCCCAGGACAGCAGGTGGCACAGACAGGATGGAGCACAAACAGCTGGGCCCGGGTTAGTCTTCAGAGGGAAAAGGAGCAGTGGAGAAGGGCTGCAGGAGTCATGCTCGGACTATTGTTATCCATTACCCATGGAAATTCATGGTTAAAGGAAGGTTATCCATGCCCTTCCCTTTTCCAGCACCATTCCTGGTCTAGTGGAAGGTGTCCCTGCCCATGACAATGGATTGGAATGAGGTGATCTTTAAGGTCCCTTCCAACCCAAACCATTCCATGATTCTGTGATTCCTTTCCACAGCCAGCTAGAAAGACCCTTTGGGAAGAGAACCACAGCCCTGGCAGACTGATTTGGGGTATAAGACTTGAGGAGGAAAATGCAACCTCTTGTAAAACTCTAATCCAGACAGTTTGTGCTGGATGATTCCAAAATGCCACTCTGCTCCCACTGAAAAACCTGCCCCGGAGCAGGGAGGGTGTGAGCTCTACCAGGGAAGTCAATCAGGTGTTAATATCTGCATTAAAGGGAAATTCATGGAATCACTTAGGTTGGAAAAGACCTCCAAGATCATCGGGTCCAACCATTGATAAAACAAAATATTTAAAAGCTATTTCAGCCCTGGACTCCCAACCTGCACCACCAAACCAACGTCATTTCTTTGGCCTAAATCCTGCTGGTTCTGCTGAGACAAAACAATCTTTGTCCAAAACAGAATTTCATCCCAAAATGCATTTGCTGAAAATGGGGAATGCCCCAACTTCCTTAACCTCTGCTCTGTCCCCACAGCAAGGAATCCATCTGTGAGCTGACCTGGCAGGGGGCTCTGATGACAATTTCCCATGGTGGATCCCACCAGCACCACCCTGCACACAGGAGCTGTGCGTGCCTCAAACACAGAGGGACCTGCCCCAGCACCCCTGGGCTTCTCCCAGCCTCCACCCAACACCCACACTGGAGCTGCTGGCTGCACCTTGGGTTTGGACATGTGGTTTGTACCCTCCAGGGACAGGTTAAACCACTTCTGTGACATCCCTGTGTGTGGGGTAAGAAAGAGGATGAGAGGGAGCGCGTTAGAGCTCAAGAGCAATCCACATGGAATTCAGGCAGATTTTGCCAAATATTCCCCAAATATTCAGGTGTACCATCAGGCTCCATCCAGCTTTGAGCTGCAAAGGACGGAGTGTGAGTGTGTTTCCTCTGGGGGTGAAGCAGAGAGGGTCCTGCTCCAGTGCAGGATATGCACAGGGGCTGCACGTGGAGGAAGACAAATTCCTTTAAGCTGGGCACATGCTCTTGGCCATAAAGGCCAGAGGTAGCTGGTAAGTGGGTTTAAAAAGTGGTAAAATCAATGAAAATAACAAATGTAGTGACCCAAACTGAGCACAGCCATGTGCTGGATGTTGTGGCTTCACAGGAAAAGTTTTGACACAGGACAGGATGATCCAGGGAAAACAAAACCTCCCAAATTAATCCCTGCAAAATGCCCAAAATTAAAGGCAGCAGAATTAGTTCGGCTGTTTTCCAGGGCTTTCAGGAAACCAATGATGGTGGATCAGTTTTTCAATCAGAACCCTGCGTGCTTTACCCCAAAGAGGAAATCCATGGCATGAAGGCAGCTAGCACATCCCACATTTTGGGCCTGTACAGAATTCCAGCAAGACAGGGCAGTTGGTTGTTAAAGAAACAAACATGGGAACATGCAGCAAGCTCAGGGGGCAGCAATGCAGAGAGAAAACCAAAATGCTGTAAGAGATGAGTGTGTCCCACCTTCCCAGTCTCTGCTGGGCATGGTCTGCATTGCTGGAAAGACATCTCCAAAATCATAATCTACAAAAATGAGGGATAAAACTCAGGATTAGAAATACAAGTAGTGGGGAGGGAAGTGGGGAGAGCATGAAGGGGATTTGGGGAGGGAGATGGGAATGGGGAGAAACAAAGCAATTGTCCACTGGTATCTGAAACACATGAGAAAATAGTCAGGGAATGTGGATGTGAATGGAAACCAGCTGCACTAATGGTTGTTCATTCTGGAACAACCAGTGTTACGGGAGCCACAATGGGACCAGGGAAGGGTGAAGGCCCCATTATTCAAGCTGCTGGGAAGCTGAACCAGATAATCAGTGTCACTCAGGGCTTGATCCTCTCTGGGAAGCAATTTAATGGCTCTGGAACTCAGTTTCCCCACTTCACACTTACCTCCCATAAATACTGTGATGTTTGACTCATGAATGTTTGCAAAGCCAGGGATCTGATTAAAGGGAAAAACTTGTCCTCTGATCCTAAAATCCCCAGTTCCACCTACACTCTCAGGGCAGAGAGATGCTCCTGTTGAAGTGATGAGCAGGGTAATAGTTACACGGGAAAGATCAATTCCTCCACACCAGAGGAGCAGCAGCACTTCCTGCCCTCCTAGGTCCCGGTTTGGCATTCCTACATCAGCACCAAACCCCTGTGTGTATGGGGAAACTGAGACACAGAGCACAGCCACTGCCTGGACACATGGAACAGGCTGAGACACTGCCAACCCCAAAATCTAGCTCCAAAATCTCCTGGATCTCTACTCCAAACTTCTCTCAAGCATTAAGCAGCCATCCACTACACAGGCCAGAGAGTTGCAGCCAAACCCAAGGGACACCCAGTGACAGGAACAGGCAGAAGATGTCTGGCACTAAGACATGCTCTCCTGAGGGAGGAGCAGGAACACAAACCCAGGGCTACAGCAGAACAGCTGCTTGTGCCAAACCCCTGGGGCAGAGAACCTTCTTCCTGTAGTTTTTATTTCTAGGCTCCTCATGCTGTCTCCAGCTTCCCTGGGATGCTGGAGATTCAGCATGTGCAACTCCCTGAAATCCAACCTTTTCCCAAGTGCAGATGTGGGTGAGCCCAAACCAGTGCTGTGCTTCCACCTCCTTTGTTAAAACAACTCTAATGCCCATCCCAGCTGCTCCTTCTCAGCATCTTTAACACCTGCAGGTTCTGTCTCGCACATAAAATGCAACTGGTGACCCTTGTCTTGAGGGAACCCATCTGTGTGTGGGCTCAGTCTGAAATTCACTGCATCCAACTAACAGTTCATTCCATTCTAATTCTTTTCCAGAATCCCCTTTGCTCAAAGTGACATAAAAACCGGGACAGGGCCAATGTATTTTGGATTAGGAACAGCATCAGCAGAGCTGCTGCTTCATGTGAACATGGTGGGTGTGGGACAGGAGCTCCCTGGTTCATGGGATAGACACAAGGTATGTGTCCTCCCAGTTCATCAGGAACAACATCCAGCCTCTCTGAAGGGACAACGGGGTGAGTAGAACAATTTATCAGGCTGCTCAAGTTGTATAAAGAGGAAAACCCAGCACCTCTGAGACCTTTCTCCCAGACTGCAGACACAGAGAAGACTCTGGAAACTATATCCCACCGGGTCCATCACGTGTGGGTCCCTGGACTGTGAAACAAGCAGTTTAAAAGCTCCCCTGCAGCCCTGTGTCCCTGCTGACCTGGAAGCCACATTCAGATACAGGCATGGCCTTCACTCAGTGGGGAGATTCCTCCACTTCTTGCTAAAACCCCCAGGATGGGAATGTGGCCTGGGGTGACTTGCAGGGAAAGTCCCTTCTCTCCCAGGGACAGAATCATCCCAGAATGGTTGGGGTTCGAAGGGACCTTAAAGTTCACCTAATTCCACCCCCTGCCATGGGCAGGAACACCTTCCACTAGCCCAGGTTGCTCCAAGCCCTGTCCAACCCGGCCTTGGACACTTCCAGGGATCCAGGGGCAGCCACAGCTTCTCTGGGCAACCTGTGCCAGGGCCTCACTACCCTCACAGGGAAGAATGTTTTCCTAATACCCAATCTAAATTTCCCATCTTTCAGTTCAAAACTCTTTTAGTTTAAACCCTTTCTCCCTTGTCCTGTCTCCCAAGGACATAAGACAGAAGAGACTCCCAGCCTGGCTGCTGGGTCTCTCGCTTTAGCGTCTTCTAGTCTAAAATTTGCTGTCTCATCCGAAAGGGATGTGGGAACAACACAGCCCTGCCCACACCATCCCCAAAACCACTGACCCTCACTGGACGGGGCAATGGCACTGTCGTCCCATTCTAGGTTGGTGGAGGTGACGGAGTTGAAGGAGTTGAGGGAGAGGCTGTCGGAGCCGTGCACGGAGCTGGGCAGGCGCTCCTCGAAGTCCAGCAGGTACTGAGGCTTGTAGTAATCAGGCATGTATGGGGCCAGATCCAGGTACGGAGCATCCTGCAGGGCAGAGAACGTGGCATGGGTCAGCTCTAGTCACTGGTATTGGCACAGCTGGGAGGGAAATGCCATCCCACCAAAACAGTGCGACTGTCCCTTGAACGTCCCCTCTGAGTGTCCATTTCAGAGGAAACCCAGCGGTCTCACCAGGGTTATCCAGTGGATTTGTGTTTCCTGGAGGGACACCAGGGTTTTGTACCACGCTTGCAGAGCTCAGCTCCTTTATCCCCACCAATCTGCCCTGCAGCTGCCTTGTTCCTCTTCTGAACAGTGAAGAACTAAGCAATAAATCCCTTTGTTGGATCCCCAAAGACCTAAAAGTCTTTCCCATAATCATCAGTGTCATGTTTTCAGCTGAAGATCAACAAGAAGATCCACCCTGGACCAAGTGGTGGGACCTCTCCCACCCTGGACTGCCCCTGCTCCACATTCCTGCTCTCCCAGAGCTGGCAGAACACATCAAACACTCACCAGGTCCAAGTCAAAGCGGATGAACTCCAGCCCAGACACCAGCGTTAAGAACAAGGTCAGATGATCGTGACTGCAGACCAGCGCGTTCCTGCCGCAGGGAGGAACAAAAGAGCTTTACAGATGGGGGAAAGAGGAGAAGTAGCTACAAGGGCCCCTCTGTTTCCTTGGAGGCGTCTCCAAGCTGCCATAGATGGGCCCTGGAGCTGGCAGGCCACTCCTTCCCTCTGCGGGCAGCCACTATGTGCTGTCCCCAAATTGAGCTAGAGCCACATTTCCAGGTGTCCAGCAGAGCTGGGTGCATGGACAGGAGCTTGGAAATCATGGAAAAATATAAAGGGGACTGCAGAGTAAGAGCAGAAACTAGGAGAAATGCTTGCAGGGCCTTATAGAGATAAGAGGACAGTGCGTCCACATCTGGGACCTTTAAATTAACCGTGTAAATTCCACAAGGAAAAAAAAAAAACCAAACCCTGATCAACTGCCTGTCCCCCACTGGCAAATTCAGGCTGGCTTCTGACCGGAAGGGATGTCAAGCAGTGCCCAAAGGAGAAGGAGCTGGGATACTCACTTTACATAGTACTTGTGCAGCAGGCTGAGGTTCTCCTGGAACAGCCTCAAGTAGCTCTCCAAGGAATTTTCATTGAGGGCAAGGTACAGCCAGGCCCGGCCTGGAAACAGAGCAGCAGACAGATTTATCTGTGAGGGAGCACCTGAGAACTGAAAGAAGCCTAGAAATGATAATGAATTCATTAAAACCCCTGAGATCATTCATTTGTATCATTTGAGGGGAGCAACTGTGGGGGAAAATCTGGGGGAGAAAATGCCACTGAGAGATTCATGATTTGGAGTAAAATTGGTGAGAGACAGATTAAGAAGTAGCCACACAACTGTGTCTCTCCAGCAAGATGGTAGCCCAGCCAGAAATGCTGGGGATCGGAAGGGCAGAGGGAGAATAGCTGTCAATCAGTCCAGGTGAGATTTGACACAAATTCTGGTGCAGAGAGAGAGGTGACAGTGCAGTCTGTGCTCAGCTCTGCTCTCACCAGTACAGGCCCAGGACATGATGGGTGTTTGGATAATCAGCACAGAGGATCTGGGCACCGTCTTGCATCAAAAGTGGCCTCAATGGTCCCAAACATCCACTATGGACAACTCGGAGCAGGGAAAATGCAGAGTCATGCAAATGACAGCTACAGCAAGATGTGGGGCAAGAGGGGATGCTCCCATCTGCCAGGAACCCATCCTGAGGGCATGGCCCCACAGGGATTCCATCAGCCACAAACTCTTTTCAAGGACATGGTCCTATAGAGCTCTCATCTGCCAGGAACCCTTCCCAAGGGCACGGCCCCACAGAGCTCCCATCTGCCAGGAACCCTTCCCAAGGGCACAGCCCCACAGGGCTCCCATCTGTCTGGAACCCTTCCTGAGGGCACAGCCCCACAGGGCTCCCATCTGTCTGGAACCCTTCCTGAGGGCACAGCCCTTTGGGTTTCAGGGCAGCAGAAGCCAGACTACATCTCAGCACCTGACCCCGAGGCACAGTGACATTATTTCTAGAGACCTCACGTAGTCAAGGAAGGACTTGCACCTCCTTGGCACAGGCTGCCCAGGGAAATGGTGGAATCACCATTGCTGGAAGCGTTCAAACAATGTGTGGATGTGGCACTTGGGGACATGGTTTAGTGGTGAATATGGCAGTGCTGGGTTAATGGAAGGACTTGATGATCTTAGAGATCCTTTCCAACTTTACTGTGATTTCTTTGCCTGTCACCTGGATTCCAATGGCTCCCTCGATCCACCAGCAGCCCCAACTCCTCAGCACAACCTGGGCCACCCCAGGTGTCCCCAAATCCAGAGCTGGGGACACTGTGAATACTCACTGCGTCCCAGGTTGGTGGCCACATGCTGCAGCACTTCGATCTGTTTGATGGCTTCCCGGCGTGTGAAGTGAACAACCAGCACCCAGTACCCTGAGGAAAGATCTTGCAGTCTGGAGGAAGAAAAATCCCAGGGGAAAAATAAGCAAAAGCTTTGTTATCTCCACCCCAGTCCCTGACTAGATGCTTTCCCCATGCTGAGGCTCCACACCAGGCTTTCTCCATGGGAAAAAGCAGCATCCCAGAGATGGGCTCCGGCTCACCCGTAGAGCAGAGCATGGTCCAGGTGTTCACAGAGTCGCTGCAGGACCTTGTCGTGGTTTCTGATGGCCGGTGTCTCATCTTCACAGGCAGCAAAGTAGCTCTGCAGCTGCAAAAGGAAGAGATGGGATGGCTGGAATGCCCTTCTCCAGCCCATGAGGAGCAGGTGGAGGTTCCAAAACACTCAGAACTAGCATTAAACAGTTTTTTGTGATCTCTCAGCTCGCCAAACCCTGATGCAGGTTTTACTTCTGGGGTGTAGCCGTTGGTTTTGAGATGACCCTGAAGGCAGTAACTACAGGGACACCCTCACCCAGTGTCCCCATGTCTCACAGCCCAGCAGTGCCATGGTGGCTGCATAACCAACTTCCCTTTTGCTGAGCAGCCTCCTCCCTCCCTGCCAACACTACAGCAGGGTCTGCTGGTTCCTCTGCAGCCACCACAAAATGGTTCAGAGCAGAAATAAACCCCAGCTCTGCTCTGTTTCTGGCTCTGACATGGATGAGTCCTCTCCTCAATTTTGCTAGAAATCCCCTTGCACCTAAATCCTATATCCTTTCCCAGCTGACCCACCGGCCTTCTCCTGCCCCCAGAGCTTATAAATCTATTTAGGTCCCGTCTCACACATCCTCAGCATCCAGGCAGGGAGATTACTCTCCTGGGATGTAATCTCAGCTGGATAGGCCATGGCTGTTTGCTGGCAACAAGCAAGAACAGCTCAGCTGAGCCACAACAATATTATAGACAGTACAAATGTTATTTTAGTGACCTGACATGTCTTTGCCAAGCCTCACTAGATGATAGATCCATAAAACCCAAAACCTTGACATTATTGTGCTTGTCAAGTCTGACCTGTCCCCCAAAATTGGTTTCTCCTCCAGAATTATTACTAGAGAAGCTCCTTTAGAAAAGCCATCCAGTTTTGATGTGAAGTTATCCAGGGGTCAGAGAACACCTCATGGCCCCTGGGAACTGATCCCAACAGCACTCTTAAGAATATGAACATACTGAGCTCCAGCACCCTCCTGGCCTGAAGACCTTGAATCCCTCTGGAGCTCTTAGGTAAGATGGGAGAGCCAGGCGTGTTCCTGCATGGAACTGGTCCCAGCCCTCACATGGGAAAAAACTGCTGAGCCCGGAGAATCACAGCCAGAATTCTCTTGTCCGATGGCACAGCCCTGCTCTGCCTGTCCCTGTGCCATCCAATCCAGCAGGTGAATCCCCTGGGGAAGCAGATCCGCAACAAGGTGGTGTTTGCAGAGTCACCTGTGGGTGCTCCAGAGATCCACAGGGGTTTTCACAACACCCAGAGACCTGGAGCATTTTAGCTCAGCAGCTCCTATCCATTTTTGGGAGGAAGCTGTCCCAGAAGATTCCCACTATTCATGGGCAGCCCAGACTGAAGCAGAGAGGAAAATGCCCTAAAATCCCACTATTTAAGAACAATTTCAGGAGGTATTTGCAGCCAGTGCAGCTGCAGCAAGGACACCAGAGGAAGAAACAAAACCATAATGTAAGGCCATATCCCTCAGGTGATGCACAGATGGACTCATGGGATGCTCTCCAAGAACTGGAGCTCACTAAAATATCCCATTTCTGGGAAAACTGAAGCAGGAAGCAAAGATCTCACAGGACACGAGACAGCATTTGAAGGCAGAAATTCCCAGCTTGTCCCAACCAGACTGTGGGCTCTGCAGGGAGCTAGGGTGCCCTTGGAGGAGGTTTTGGGTGTTTCTGCAGGCTCTGTGCTGGATTGGGGAAATGCAGCTGTGGGGGAGAGCTGGAGGGAACAAAAATAAATCAGGCATTTCATTAGCTCACCACTGAAAAAAAGGAGAATCAGCTTAGGGAGGTCAATGTGGAGGGAACTTGGAGGCTGTCTATGCCTCTGATTGGAGGAATTCCCCATGACAGAGACACTCCAAGACTGGGCAGCAAAAGAGATGAGGAAATAGAAGTATTTCCTCTTTTTTCTTTCCTCCTTTCCCCCAAAATAACTCAAAATTTTGTCACGCTCCTTCCTGCAGCCAGTTCACAGCTCCCATCCCTCTCCATGGATGGATCCACTCCCATCATCCAAGGGTGCAAACCATCAGCAAATGGTGGTTGTCTCCATCTAAAAAAATGAATTTCACTACCCTAGAAAAGCCCAGTCTTCCCCCAGGCACGGGTTTAGGTTTTGAAGGGCTTGTTCTGTGCTACACCAAGGGTTGGTGTCCCTTTTTGCTGCTCTGCAAGGAGCACTGAGCCTCCTGCTCTGCATAATCCAGCTCCCCCTGTGTCGCACCCTCTTCCTGGGGAGGCTGCAGGAAAACCCAGCCCCACGGCCATATCCAGAGCAAACCCACCCCGAAAGGCTCAGCCGTGTCCCTCTGGCACAGCAGGAGCCAGAGGATGAGCTGGTGTGACTGTGCTTTGCTCAGAGTCATGGGGTCACACCAGCCCAGTGTGCGGGAAATGTGTACTCAGCAGATTGGGATTTTGGCACTCCCAGTCATGGCCTTTTAGGAGCTGTGGGTCACAGGGAAGCACAGGAGGGCTCACTCCTACCGAGATGTGCCACCACACACCCATACAGCAGTGCACTGATAGTGCCATTCCCAGCATGCCTCCAAAATAAACACAGCCAATGGCTTCCAGTGCCCAGCCATGGCTCACTGGAGCACAATTCCCAAAAGATGTCAGTCAGGTGAATCCCTGCCCAGCCACAAGTCCAGGGAGGAAACAAGACTCAGCAGGCCTCGGGATCTCCTGGGTGGAGTCATCCCTCCAGCCAGGGTGGGGAAAGGCTTGCAAAAGCTGAGGGGGAGGCATTTTTGGCTTGAGAAGAAGGGTGAAGACACATGGAGGAAAGTTAGGATGAAACAGCTTTCCCAACTGTGGAATAAAATCCAGCTGCACTATTTTCCAAAGATCCAATGCCTAGCTGAAAATTTGTAGGAATTACGACCGCAAACATCCTGGGGGATGATCCCAGCACCTGCCCCTGATGGTGATGGCAGGAGTGATGTGGCACTGCCCTGAAGAATGGCATTTTAAGGAGTGTTTATATGGAGTCTCCTGTAAATTGTTATAAAACACACATAGATAATTGAACCAGCCTCTCCGTCAGCAGTCAGACCTGTCTGGGAGGTGGTGACCAAATTTCCTGAGGCATCCACAAAGCAGCTCCCTGACACAGCTGGGCAGATCAGGAAGGAGGCAAATGATTGGGTTAAAAAGGTCATCTCTGGGCTTTCTGGAGAGATGCTCTTCCCCTCATCTCCTCTGCGCCCCAAATCCAGAAGGAAGGGCTGAAGGCCAGCTCATATGGATGACTTGTGAGGTGCATGGCAATGCCTCAAACCCTGACCCGAGACTATTTATAGACATTCCTGTGGCCAAAATAGCACTGCTGGCATGCAGAAGGCATCCCGGCCATCCACCCACCGGGACCACTCTGCAGCTCTGACTGGGTGCAAGCACCAGCGCTCCTGGGACAGAACTTGCTCGGAGAGAGGGCTGCAAGAGCGCAACCACGGGCTGAACACACCTGGGAGAACCTGGAGGGGAAGTGTGTTTGTCCAGTGAGAAAAAAGACCTGGTTGGCACCAGGGAACAATCACACCTCGTCACCACTGAGGAGGAGGACTTAATTGCTGTTTATCAATCACGAGTTCATTTTTTTGGCAGTGACACACCCCACCGCAGCACGCACCAGAGAGGCTATTCCTTGCACAATTTTATAACCTATTAATTGCAGTGGTTCTCAATGAGCGTGAAGCTTTCCAGGCTCATCTGCAGAGCTCCTGGGTTGCAAGGGAAGCCAACAAATAATCAGGGAGGTGTTTTGGAAAGCCCATTCCCAAATCTAATCATTCGTGTAGTGGCTCCTTTGAAACCTCTCCAGTAATTCTAAAAACTTATTGGAATATTCAAATAATCTCCTGACCTGTTCAGGGCTGGCCACAACCCAACTGAATCCACATCTCCCCTCCATAAATCTGCCCTGCAGATGTTTCACCAGCAGCCTTCCAACATCAATTACAGTTCACTTGTTCTACTTGGTATTTCCCTGGCAGGACAAACATGGCAAAAGAACAATAAACACCCCTGCACTCCTCAGCTCCTTAACTGGCGTGGGAGAAAGGTGCTTCAAAACCCTCATTCACACTCACAGCACATGGGTTTTCCCCAGCTGGGAGAGCAGAACACCCTCAGGAGCAATCCTGAAACTCCAGGGAGACCAAAATGACCTTGTCCCAAATGAGGGCAGCTCAGTGTCAAGGGAAGACACAGTGGGAGGGGCCAGGACAGACACCTCAGAACTGTCACTCACACCTGCTCAGGGGGTACAGACATTCAACGGCAAATGGATAAAGATGAGGCAGAACTGTGCCTGGAAAACTCCTGGTTTTCCATACCATCCATAAATGCAGGCTGAATTTCAAGGCAGAGGCGCTAGTCTCTCTCATACACTTGTACGACACAAAGCCCTAAAACTCCAGCTCTAGCAGGACATTTCAGACGTCACACATGCAATCTGACTCGACATTCCCCACACAAGCTTCCAAACCAGCACGGGCCTCAGTGCCCAGCTTCCAATCCCAGACTTTGTGCATCTCGCCTGGATCTTGGGGCTTTTTCTGGAAAAAACACACCAGCATGCTCAGAACATCAGCGCCTGGAAAGCACCACGAGGGCCATTGGAGCAGCCTGGAGAGGTGTAGAGACAAGAGCCTGACATGGGTGAAGCTGAAATGCACAGCAAAGTTGCTCCTTGCTGGAAACACTGAGCTTTGAAGCATTTTCAATCCAATGCCAGCAAGGTTGTCACCTCCTGGGTGACATACCCTCCTCAGCTCCCACACCCCCAAGGCTTTTCCAGGGCTTTCCTTCATTACTTCTAAGCAGCAAAGCTTGCAGAAGGCTGGACCCATGTGTGGCTCAGACAAGATCAGGATTTTTTCCAGAGGGAATGCTTAGGGAGCATCCTGTTTCTCTGTCACAGCGAGCAGAGCAGGGGCCAGGCACAGAATTGGCTGCAGAACAAGATCCCTGAGCTAACTCAAGGCAGATGGGAAGGTCACATGCTCAGTATAAAAGAAAAAATAGATTTTATGGGGATAAAACCCAAGTTCAGTGGCAAACACACCAGAAGCAAGCAACGTGAGGCTCTCCCAGGGAGCTGCTGCTCCCTCACTCACCGGGTATTCACAGCTCTGAGTCCCTCCCCACCGACCACAGCCTCCAGCCCGCGGTTAATTCAGTTACACCTCTTGGACCAGTTCACCAGAAGCGGGGAAAGCTGAAATCACTCAACAGCCACCAAAATTGTGCAATCAGAGGCTTTGCTTCAGCTCCTTGGGAAAACCACAGCCAAATTCACCCTCCTAAGCTGACTGCTCTCCCACCAAAAGGCTTTGTGTTAGATGGAGCAGAACAAGTGGGATTTTTTAATTCCCAAAATGTTATCACGGCCTTGTCCACCCTCACCTCCAGAGCTGATTTTGGCGTTATGGAGGACAAACATCAGTTTAGGTACCTGCAGAACCCAAGCCCCTTGAAACTGTGGACAACGAATCTCACATCATCACCAGACCTGTGGTGATGTGAGTGTGACTACCAGAGTGACTCCTGCATGGCCAGGCACGGAAGTTTCCTGATCACTGGGATGAGGCAGGAGGAATTTCTAAAGAGATAAACCTTGAAATACTCAAGCAACCCAAGCAATACACAGCTGTGATGAGAGCAGAACCACAGCACAACAGAGACAAAGCCCTTCAAGGCCCACCAAAACACATCTGTGGACTTGTTAAAAGCACCTGAGTGACCCTTGCGCTTTGTCTTCACAGACAACTCAGGAGCTCTGTGAGATTGCTGCTACCTCCACCTCCAAGCTTCTGGCAAACCTGCTATATATATGGGGCAAAGGAACATACAGAACTACCCTGTTAATGTGGTCCCTGCAGCAGCAACAGATGGGGCCTGGAGAGATGTGAGTGAGAGGAAAGACCCTGGCAGAGATAAAACCCCTGTGGTTTTTGAGCCAGCAAGGTGCCCCTCAACAGGGAGCAGAAGGTAAGAGACTGTTTGGCTGTTTCCACATCTCCAGAGCTGCTGCCTCTGTGTCACAGCAGCTGGGTTAAATAAATCAACCCAGGCAGAGATGAGCACATTCCCTATGTGATTTGAGAAGGGATGCTCCACTCTCCAGTGCTCCCTGCTCCTCTCCAGGACACAGGGGCACTAAGCCATCCCCAAACCCACCCTCCCTTGCCATGCAGGAGAAGCAGAGGTGTCACAAGGCAGAGCTCAGCAGCACAGGAGACTGCAAAGACGTTTCAAAGGTACAGGGCTAAAAATCCAACCTGGAGATAGGCAGCAAAGGCTCAGTGTTAACTGGCTGTGAGGGCAGTGGAAACCTTCCCAAAGTCATGCAGAAACGGAGCAGAGCCAGAGCTTTTGGCAAGAACTCCTGCAACGTCAGCAAAAACCACTGCTCCACCTGATTGACATGCACCAAGGATCAGCTGCTCCTGAGTTCATGGGAATGTGTGTCCTTCAAAGCCAGCAGAATGGCCTGAAAACCAGAGAGGAGTCCCAAAACCTTGGATTCTGACCTCTTTTTTGATTTTACATTCAGTTCCTGGAATTGTCAACAATAACACTGTTTGAGGACTTTGCATTTTCACAACCTAATCCCAGGCAGGAGAGCACTAAAGCCCTCCTGAACTCAGGGAATGTCCAGGGAAACCCAAGAGAACACAAACCACCAGCTTCACAGACCAGGGAACCTGTGACAGCTCCCAGGAGATGCTTGGCCAAGGATGGATTTGAAGCTGTTGGCATTTCTGGTGTGTTTAGAGTCCACCTGGGCAGCACCAGGAAGCTGCTGTCATCCCACTGCCATCACATACAGCAGCATCTCCTAGAAGGAAACAAGCACTTGAGTGAAAAAGGGCCTGCACACTGAGCCATAACATGCCCATCTCCAGCCTTCTGCCCCAATAAAGCCCTAAATCTTTGCAAAAAACAAGGGTTAGGCATCAATTTGTGCAGTAATTTGAGCTGGAGCATGGCCCTCTTAGCAGAAGGGGAACTGAGTGGGAAAAGAAAAGGTCACAAGACAGAAGTAACACTGTCCATGTTTGCAGAGAGCATCACCCTGTGAATTAATTTACAGCTTCCAGGGAGGACACAGAGGACAAGCTGTGGATGGGAAATCAAAACCATGTTCCCATTTCCCTTGGATGTGTGCAGGAATTGAAGCAGGGACCCAGCTCCCCAGTGCTGAGGTTTCCCAGCCTCTCCTGAAGCCACCAAGAGCAGAAACCTCTTGACATGTCTCTGGTTGGAGAAGATGATTTTGTCTAAGGTGTTTTGCCACTCTCTTTGCAGTGGAGGCCTGACCTCACATGTCCAAAATCCACAGCAGAGCTACCACTGACCTCCCACTGGTACCTGGGAACCACACAGAGAACCCCACAGGTTGGAATTACCCAATCCAAGCAGGTTTGCCACTTATCCATCTGTGCTGCATCCCTCATTTCCATCCAGGAAAGACACTGAAGTTTGAGGGATTTGCTTAAAATTGAAGCATTTTTTTGCTGTGGATTTGTACAGAATTCACCCACTGCTTGTGCTCAGATCCCCCATCCCTAAAATTCAACAGCACTGGGTAAAAACTGAAATCATGGCCAGGTACAGTCACAGCCCTGGGTGTCAAACACTGCCCAGGGCTGAGCTGCTGCTGCTCCTCTTCCCCGTCCAAGGCTGCCAAGCACAGGGTGGTTTTCTCCAGGCAACGCCATGAAAATAAGGCACTTTTTCTCCTCTTTGGATCTGCAGCTGACAAAAGAAAACCCACACCATCACCACAGATACATCCAAACTCTCCATTCCACACCTGCACTGGTGGTGAAAGTAAGAAATGAGCAACCCACACTGTGAGGCAGCTTTCAAAATCAGAGGCAGGATGCTTGGAAAACTCCTCCAAGCCCCATGACACAATTCCAGCGCCAAGGAGTTACTCAAGACGAGGATGAAGGAGAGCAGGATTTCCCAGCACAAAGCCACTTGCTCCCCTAACCTACTACTTTACTCTTGCCACTCACAGCGAAAAAGAGGATTGGGGATTTCAGGCTGAAGTCGGAGAGGTGAGCACCAGGAAAAATTAGCAGATCCATTGTGATTTCCCTGAGGAAGGAGAACTGCATCCTGGCGGTAAAAAAGCAGGGTGGAATTTCACCATGGCCTGAGTTTGGTGTCACTGGGATGGTAGAAATTAATCCATCACCCTGAAGTTTCATGTAGGTTCCTACACTTCCTTGAGTTTTGCTCTAAACAAGAACAAAGAGGCAGGATTGGAAAATCGCAAAATTTTCACTGCTGGACCATGACAGGAGTTGGCAGGGATAGGGCAGGCCAAGGTGTGTTGGCAGAGCCAGAGCTGAACAGTCCTCTTCAATCACAATAATAATTAAAACAAACACCATGATGATTTTTTAGCATTTCCAACTGGGGTCTTCTGAGGATTTTCTGAATGCAAATAAATTATGTCCAACCAATCCTGTGTGGGAAGTTGTATTCCTTATACATACAGGAAAAATGAGGCAGGAACATTGCAGAGCACTGTGACAGAGCTCAAAGCAGGCTAAACATCCACCGATTTCCAGACAGATACAAGATTATCCTTAATTTTTAGAGGACAAAAATGCAAGACCAGAGGTCAGGGTCATCCATGGAAGAAAAAAGCTGGGCGAGGTTTGCACATCCATCCTATACCCCAGAGGCAGTGTCCAGCCATTCCTTTCTTAATAGCACCAGGAATTCACTTGTGCTGGTCTTCATAAGGCAAGTTTTCACAGATGAATCTGTGTCAGGACACACACTGCAGAGCACAGGAAAACTCCTTTTCCATAAGGCAGAGGAAATAACCCCAACAACTGGAGAAACAACAGCGAATCCAGACAGCCTTTCCCCCAAAACCTGGGACGAACACAAATGAAACTCCTGTTGCCTCCTCAAATGCAGCAGGGGTTCTTTTTCAAGGATGGTTAGAGCTTCCATGTAGGCCAACCCAAAACTTCCAGCATGTCCTTACAACTCACTCCTATGGCCTTCCCAAAGATTCCAGTGTCCTGGTGCCCTCTGTGCTGGCTCACAGATGGTCCCACCACTAGGATGGGTTTTAAGGAACCATACAAGGAGAAACAAGGGGCGAGGAGGTGGTGAGGGCACATGTGTTCAGAGCCCTGTTTTGAGGGCACAGAGCAGAGCACAAATGAATCACACGTCCCCTGTGTCCGTGGGGAGAGTGTTCCAGGTTCTGCCCCTCTAGACCATGTCCTCTGCAGGACATGCCTGGTTGGAGGGAGGACCTCTAGAAAGACAGTTTTAGGCTGGACTCATCCAAATCCCTCCTAAGTACAGCCCCAGGAAAAAGGATCCCTCCAATCCTGTCCTTTGAAAAGGGGAACCCCAGGTAGGAGAATCCCAGTATATCCCAACCAGTTGCAACAGAGGGTCCTGGGGTGACCCTGGCGGTATCCCTTTGGCAGGGCGACCGCACACCTCAGATGTGCCACCCCCACCAGCAGAAGGGCTGTGCCCAACCTCACATCCTCCGCACAGGGGATCTCCAAGGACACAGTCAAAAGTCTCTGCCTCTGGCAGAGGGGATGCCAGGTGCCCTTGACCCCACACTCCTGTCCCAGAGTTCATCAGTATCCCTGGGATGTTTCTCAGGTGTGGGAGTCTATAGGATTGTTCCCCAATCCCACACCTCAGACATGGGGTCCATAGGGACCGTCCTTCAACCCTACATCCATGGCAGCAGTGTGCGTCTTGGGGATCCCCAGGAGTGTCCCCCAGCCCTGCACCTCTGGCAGACACAGCCCCCATGGGCACCCCTGGGCAGAGGGGTATCCCCAGGGCTGTCCTGGGTCTGTCCGCAAGCCCACAGCCCCATCCCCAACCACAGGACAGAAAGGGGTCCCAAAGCTGTCCCCAGCACCGGCTGAGGGGGATCCCCATGGCTGTCTCCAGGCCCAGATGCCCAGAGCCCTTGCAGAGAAGGGTTCCCTGGGCTGTCCCCAGCCCTATAACCCGGCAGAGGAGGGTCCCCAGGCCCACATCTCTTGCAGACGAGGGTCCCCAGGGCCATCCCCCAGGCCCACAGCTCCAGCAGAGCAGGGTGAGGGAGCTCCTAGCCCTGTCCTAGAGCTGTCCCCAGTCCCACAGCCTCGGCAGAGGGACTCTCCCCGCGGCTGTCCCCGTCCCCAGCCCCAGCACAGGGGGGCCCCACCCCCACAAGGAGGGGGGTCCCCAGGGCTGTCCACAACGCCACAGCACAGCACAGCACCGGCCTACACCCCGACTCCAGGGCTGTCCCCAACCCCGCAGTCCCGGCAGAGGGGCTCCCCAGGGCTGTCCCCAACCCTCACAGCCCCAGCCCGGGGGTGTCCCCAGGCCTAGTCCCCTCAGCACCGACGGTCGCTGCCCGCAGCCTCTGCTCCCACCTTCTTGACGGAGAGCGAGATGTTCTCCAGGATGCGGTCCTTCACCTCCGCCGGCTCCATGGCGCCTCCGCCCGCTGCCGCCGCCCGCCA
>VZRL01000757.1:120603-154858 GCA_013397895.1 Origma solitaria
GGGCCGAGCCGAGCCGAGCCGAGCCGAGCCGAGCCGAGCCGAGCCGAGCCGAGCCGAGCCGAGCCGGGCCGAGCCGAGCCGAGCCGAGCCGAACGGAGCCGAGCCCGGCTCTGCCGAGCCCAATCTGGCCGAAGGAAGCCGAAGGAAGCCGAACCCTGGCTGGCCGAGCGGAGCCGAGCCCAGCCCGAACGAGCCCAAGCCGCCCGAACAGAGCCGAGCGGAGCCGAACACAGCCGAGCCCAGCCCGGCCGAACGCAGCCCGCCCCAAATGGCGCCCACGGCGATGGCTGTGGGACCCTCGTGACCCCGTGAGGGGAGATGGCGTTGATCCCTCATGAGCCCCTGAGGGGAGACGGCGTTGGGCAACAGTGAAAGAACACGAGGGCAAATGGCGTTGGAGACAGCTGAGGGGATGTGAGGGGATAGTGAGGGGAGGGATATGGCACGGAGTCCCTCACAGCCCTGGGCTCAGTGAGGGGACATGAGGGGAGATGATCTTGGGGACAGTGAGGACATAAAGGGAGGTGGCACTGGCTCTCTCACAGCCCTGGGATTAGTGATGGGATGTGGGGGAAGATGGCACTGGGGACAGTGAGGGACTTGAGCGGAGATTGCTTTGGGTCCTTTATGACCCTGACCTCAGTGAGGGGAGATTGCATTTGGGACTCCCGTGACACAGTGAGGGGACATGAGAGAAGGTGGCACTGGTTCCTTCATAGCAAGGAGGGATGTGAAGGGGTGAGGGGAGCTGGTGTTGGTTCCTTCACAGTCCAGGGGGGACAGGAGGGGACAGCGGGACAGTGCTGTTGGGTGCCCACTGGGTGGACGCACAGTGGCTTTGGGGACATGAGCTGCCCACCAGCCACCCAGCCCTCTGAACCAGGGCCCAGCCTGTGGCTTTGCTGCTCTTTGGGGTGCTGGCCTCAAAGAAAAAGGAAATAATCAGTGGGGAGGGAAAAATGGGGGATCCATATGGCACCCTACCACCTCGGGCTTCAGCAGTGCTACCCTCAGTTCTGCTCCAGCAGCCTGAAATAGGGGATGCAGCTCTTTGCTGGGGTCTGAGTGCTGGGTGGCACCATGGATCCAAAAATGGGCCACATCGTTGTTCTAATCCAAGCCTCCATCCGTGGGAAAAGCTCCTAGAAACCTCAAATACAAGACCCACTTGCCATCACAGGACAGAGAGAGGAGCTGGTGCAAAGGCTTAAGATAAATTATAAATAAAACCCTAGACTGAGGTAAAGGGCTGTGACTCAGGGCTGTCTTAGCACCTGCATCACCCAATCCTGGTAACTGAAAATGGAACTGAAAGTAAATGCAAATAAAAAATGGGAAAGCCATCAGCTTTCAGGAGCGCATTCCCTGCCATTTCCACCCCTTCCTCTGTAAATAGCCTGCTGGCAGGGAAGGAAGGGGCTGAGTAACGGCTTGGATGGAAAAACCACGCCAGGCCAAACCTGCTCTTTCCCTGCAGGAACAGCTCAGCCAGTTTAACAGCTTTGGAAACGATGGGAGAAACTCCCTGGGAGGGGAAGGGAAGAGTGCTTGGTTAGAATTGAGCCAAACCAAAAACCTCTTTTCCCAGCTCCCCATCAGCCTCTGGAAAAGCAGAAACATCGCATTAAGGGAGGTCCCAAGGATCAGAGCTTGTCTTGGCACGTGGGGAAGAAGGTGACTCTCTCCTGCTGAACTGGGCGGGGATGGAGTGAATCCTGAGCCTGAAACATCCAAGCCTCGTCCCCAACAAGTCACTGGAGAGACAAAAATCAGCTCCTTTTAAAGCAGCCCAACAGATCCCACGCACCAGTTTATTCTTTCCAAAGAATATTCTTTCCTGGTGAATTTTAGGATTTAAAGTAAAAAGGCAAACGAGCTGTACAGCACTAGCAGGTATGTGCATCTATTTGCATTCCTTATTGCTTCGGAGGCACCAGGTGCAGCATCTACACCTGTATAATCCCATGGGGCTTGGAATGAGTTTTAAGGTCCCTTCCAAACCAAACCACTCTGGGATTCTATGGTGGAACAGACTTCCTGGTGTCCTGCTGTTTTCCTGAATGTTTTGAATGCCCCAAGTATTATTTTTACTCCGAGTAAAACAAGTTGGTTATAAACCCTTAAAGCACCTGCCACACAATTATGGATTTACATGGAAAATTCCCCCCTCCCAGCACTTAGACAGCTCCCATTCTCCCGAGAAAAGCTTGGGAGGATCCATCCCACTCCCACCACATGCTGGGTTGTTTCCCATCCTCTTCCCAAGAGATTTTTAACTTTTTACTCGGTATTTGCAGCCCTAAGCTGGCATGGAGAACATGGTCCCCAAGGAGAAGGGCAATCAGGCGCTTGTCACAAATGGAGATTGAGGAAGAACAGAGCAAGTCACTGAGGGGAATCACCTCCTGCAGCAAGGTGTGTTATGTACAAGATACTCCTAAGATACCACCTAATGCAGTGCTGTCATAGGGCACCTCAGTGATGCTGCCAGTGATCTGGGGGAAAATTAAAGAGGCACAAGAAACATTTCAGGAGTAGCAGTATGGATTCCAGCAGGAAAAAAAATTAGTGTTAGGAAAATTATGGAAGAAACTGCTGGGTTATAAGTCTACAGTGAGCCCTGTGAGCACACTTCCATTTCCACAGCCAGGCACAAGTGGTTTGGTTTCAAACCCCTTCTCATTTCAATTTGTTAACAAAGCGACTGAGAACCAGACATTCCTTTGGCAGTGGCTGTTGGGAGGGATTTCAGTCACCAGCCACTCACATCCTTGTGCGTGACTCAGTGCTTTATTGGCAATCATGACAGCACCCTGTAATTACCACGCATGGTTGTTGGAAGTAATTATGTCATAGTGGAGTGGTTATACTTCCAGGGGTTCCGGCACCCCCAGTGTACCCCTAGGGAATAGGCAGAGCAAATAATCAGTGCAAGGTCACAGTGAATCAAAAGCTAGGTGGGCCAGCAGGATTTCCCAAATCCCATTCTGGTGACAAACCTGCCCAAAAAGTGGTTACCTTGGCAAAGGCACACCAGGCACGGCTCAGATACAGTACTGCAGAGAGGCTGGACAGGAGCTGATGGGAGGCACTGCGGAATTCCTGTGCACTGGCTCAGTCATGTTCCTTCTGCTGACCATTCCTTAAACTATTTTGAGGCAGGAAATTGCATGAAGGAACACTCACCTCTCTGCATCCCACTTCTGCTCTTAATGCAGCCGCTGCATCCATGTGACTGTTCAAAAAACCTTCAGTTGTTATTTTTAAACTCCAGACCTCTGTGGGAAGTTTTTAGGAGAGATCTCTATTCCTAAAGGCCCACAAAAGATGACCAAAGAAAACACCAACTTGGAGTGTACATTTATTGCACAGGGCCTGACCCTCTCTTGGCTGTATAAAGGCTGCAGATTTCAGGGTGCCAATGCCCCAATTCATGGAATCACAGAATGCTTTGGGTGGGAAAGGACCTTAAAGCTCATCTTGTTCCAACCCCTGCTATGGGCAGGCACACCTTCCACTATCCCAGGTTGCTCCAAGCCCTGTCCTGTGGAGGGACGTCCCTTAAGTCCCACCCCTTCCCGAAGAGCGCCAGATCTAGACAGTCTAGGGGAGCGTGACACTCAAGTTTGAGTCCTCCCACGGGGGGTGTTCGCCGAGTTGTCCAGCCCTTGTTGCTGGGGAATTCCCCTCTTCCCCTGCCCTGTGGGCGTTGTGAGGAAATATCAATCTCTGGGAACCCTCCCAGGTTTCCCGAAGGTTCTGTGGGTTTATATCAAGCATTGGTTTGTTTCCCTATTTGTTACTGTCATCCCCCCTCCACCTTACCTTAATTTGTTAGCCACCGGGTTGTCCGTCTCCCTTGCCTTCATCCTATTGGTCACAAGTATACCTTAAAGGCCAGGTACCCGCACCCCTCGCGGTCTGTTTTGCTGTATCCTTCGCCACGACCATCACCCCTGCTCTCTGCCTCAATAAAAGCGGAGTTGAACAGCAACGCCCTCCCTGCTCTTTTGTCCTCTGGACTCTCTCCACCAACTGCGGGAATGTGGTCTCACGCCCCTCTGGGGCTCAGACCTGCCTGCCTGGGAGCCAGCCGCTGAGAAGCCCAGCCAAGCGCCGCCAGCCCTCGAGCTGCCGGGCCCCTGTCGCCATATCACCCACGGCGACACTGTCCAACCTGGGCTTGGACACTTCCAGGGATGGGGCAGCCACAACCTACCCTTGTTCAGCTTCAGGACATCAGGCCCATTCAGACTGGGACAATCCCAAACATGAACACAACTGTGTCATTAATCTTCATTTTTATATATTACCAAAATAAAATCATCTTCATCAAGCAAAACGAACAAGGCCCAAGTGCTCAAAATAGTTTTGAACCAGAGCATTCAGTCCTTAAATCATCTCCCAGCAGAAGAAATCACAGCAACCCTTTGGCCGATATATGATAAGCTATAGCAGCCTACATATCAAACCTTCCTCTTTCCCACCCTCAGAGCTGAATTCAAAATGTAGTTTTGCCTTGTAAGTAATGACCTCACTTAGCTCTAACAGCAACATCAGCATCACGTGCAGAGCTCTGAACATGTGAGGAGGAAACCACTGCCCAGTTTGTCACAGCCACTGAGTCATAACCCATTGTGTTTGTGTCTCTCTTACCTGGTACCAGCACCAACAGCTCTGGTTAGCAGGGATTTAAGATGGCCAAAACCTCAGTGCTGTCTCAAGGAAAAGTGGAAGTTTTTCTGGACCTGAAAAAGGAACTGCTCCTTCATGAAAGGAACTTAGGATTAGTGACTAAGCCCCAAGTTTCAGAGGAGGAATATCCTCCAATTCCCCTTTCCAAAGCCTGTTCTACTACGTGACACTAAGAGAATGGGACTTCAAGAAAGCTATTTCTAACTAAAACTCCCATGAACTTTCCAGAGATTTAAATGCCAACTTTTTAATGTCCCAAGAAATTAGCTTCCAGCTCCAGAAAAATAAAACCGTCTCCTAACTGGACTGGAAATGAGGTATTTAGGTAGCAGACACAGAGTGTCCCGTTCACTTTCCCAGCAGACAGTGCCATGGCCAAATGCTACATTTTGTGTTTACTCTGATGCTCTTCCACTTCCAAGTCCTCCATGAAGGACCCAACAGCCCATCCCCAAAAAGAGGAAATACAGAAATTTCTCATGCCTGTTCTCACGCCCTGACAACTGGAATAATTTTAGCCACAGATTTCTACTCATTATGTTCAAAATGGCAGCATTTATGTTAAGGAAAATCCATTGGCTTTGTGAAAAATGGCAGAGAAGGATCTGAGTGCAGAGCTGCCAACCTCAGAAATACAGACAGACCAACCAAGCAACATTATGATAAAGTGTTTATTCTTTTTTTTTAAATATCAAATTTTTTTTACACATAATTTGTTGATAAACAGTCCCCCAATATTAAAAAAAAATCAAAAAAAGAATCAAGTGTGTATTACTTTGGGCAGAACCACATCCCATTGATGACACACCCACTCCTCTCTTCAGCCGCCTACGAGGCTGCAGCGTGTTCAGCCCACAAGAGTCAATGACACAAAACATAACCAGCTTTAGGATTCCTGAGTATTGATTCCCTCAAGTTCCCTAACTGAGTCTGTAAAACTCTGAAGCATCAGTCAACGCATGACCCAAACCGCTGCACTTTGGATCACGGACTAAGCCTCGTCTACACAGTGCAGGAAGAAATCTCTTGAGCGCTTCAGAGGGGAATGATGTACATGAAACCGACCCCGTTTCCCAAGCTGACTTCTGAGAGAGGCAGGCAGAAATACCTCTGGATTTCTCCTCTTTGAATTTCTGTTAGAATTCTGGGGAGCCTTTTGGCAAGAAGTCCAAGTCTGGTGAAGAAACCTCTAGGATCTGCTCCTCCTTTTGTTTGTCAATGGCATAGTTTTACAGAAAATTGATCTGAAGTTGAGCATTCAGCAAGTACACTTAAATATTGCTACTTCCGAGAGAAGAGGAGATGGCAAGAGGCAGAGAAAGAAGAGGGGAACATGGAGGACGTACAAGGTTAACAGTCCTGGAGACCAAGTGTCTACATAGAAAGTTAAACATACACAGCAAGGAGGCAGAGATTGTCACGATAACAGTGTAGCTGAGCTCCATCCTGCAGCAGGTAAATATGCCAGGGACAGTCACCAGGAATATTCCCTCCTCTTGTCAGAATTACCCACGCCCAGAAACTTCCAGTTGTTGGGATTTCACTAAACATCACCTCTATGCTCACCTGCAGCCTTATGTATGCAAACATGCAGTCAGAAAGAGGCCAAGTGAATTCCTTCGGTATTTTTAAGGAAAAAAAAATCTCAGAAACCAGGAGTGGCTCCAGAGAACACCCAGAAAGAAGCTCTACAGACCCACACGGGTCCCCACAGGTGCTGGCAGCTTTACAAAGCAGTTTCTGAGCATTGCTTTACTCTCTAGAGCTGGACTTCCATGGTGAAATCCCTTTGTTAAGTGATGTGACATTAGGACACTGTAGCAGTGGTTAATGAGGAGGGGGGAAGAGAAAAGAATGAAGTGCCTGATTTTAGGCTGGGATACCTGGCTCCTTGGAAACCTGAACAGCTTTTGGTGATACCTTTATCCCTCGCTGTAGCCAGTAAGCCATGGCACTCTGCCATCCCTCCTTCCAGATGAATTTTCCCACTCTGTGGGCCAGGTCAGCACATGGACCAGCAAAGGGACTACTAGAGGCTGAACAGAGGATGTGTGTGTGCATGCAGCAGAGAGGACACACGTTGAAACAAAGACAACTTTTAGACAGCGTTCACGAAACACACATTCTATTACATTTTATTTTAACCTTAAATACTCACCACTGCCCCAATTTTATACTAAATCTTGCTCCTAAAAAAAATTATTCACTAATTTAGCAGCACATAGCCATTCACTCAAAGCAAGGCTTGGAAATTAAGAGATTTATATCACCAGGCTTGGACCTATTTGATAAAAAAGTTTTAGAAATATTTATCAGCTGGGGGTCAGGGTTTGTTTCTAGCAGTTTGGAGAGAGTTACCCACGGAATTCTAGCACTATGAATAAATGCTTCCATACAGCTTTGGCAGAAGGGCAGGATTCAAAACTTATATTTGACAAGGAATAAAAGTGAGCATTGAAGCAGATTGGCTGATGCTCTAAAGCTTTTATAGCATAAATTCTGTATGCGCAGCCTAAGTCAGCGTGGCCATGAGAGCAGAGCCTGTCACCAGCTTGGTGCAGAGCAGCACCACTTGGCCCAGCTGAGCAACAGCTTCTAAAACAGACAGGGTGATACAAGGGGCTAACGCTGAGTAGTCAACACTGAGTAGCTAACACTGAGTAGCCAACATCTGCTGCTCCAAGCAGCTGGCAGTAGATCCACCCACAGGTAAAGGGCACAGGTTCACCTCTCCTGATCCAAGAGACAACCTGCCCCTGGCTCCTGTGCTACCTTGCTCCCAAGGCCACCTCACCAAGCCCCGTGGTGCAAATGGGGAGCAGATTGAGCTGTCTGAAGTAGCTCTGGATCTGGGAGCCTCATTGCTGCTGCTTCTGATGGTGAACCAGATGCAGACAGGAATGGGCCTGATAGATGCTGTTTCCTAAGGCTTCTAGAGAGACCTGGTGATGCTGTACTCCCGTACCAGCTCAAGCGTTGCCCTTCACAGAGGGGCTTCCGCTGATTTGAGGTGCTCATTGCAAGGAGAATATGAAACCAAATCTTCAGCAGGGGTAACTCTACCACCTGCCCGGTGAAGATGAGAAAGCTGCAGTCTGGCCTCAGTAACTCATTTAGAGCAGAGCCTCAAGTGAATCACTGGATGCTTCTCCAGGCACCAAGCACTGCTTCCCACATGGAGCAGTGCCTGCTGCCAGCATCACAAGCAGAGGGATATAAGCCAAACCTGTCTGGGAGCTCTAGGTCTGGATGGTACTGTCCCAACTCATGGAAAAGCTCCATTGACAGAGGAATGCCTTAAAGCCCAAAGGATCTCCTGGCTGCCCAAGTGTCTGAGGCAAATCTGACACTGGCACTCAATGACAGCACAAACTCCACCGAGGTGACAGATGAAACCAAATATGAGTTGTTTTTAAATGCCACCTGCATGAAAACAGCCCAGCACACACACAGGAGACCTCCTAAAGCAACAGAGAACACAAACACCAGGACACAGGCCTGAGACAACAACAACACCACATGGAAGCCATGAACAAAATGTGTCTGGTGCTGCTGAGCCCTCGCTCCAGGTTTAGCTCAACACATCAAGTTCAAGAACACCTGACACAAAGCCACTTCTGAGATTGCAAGTGGGACTAAATCAAAGTTCCTACTTAAAATTTGGTTTCAGCCACACTTTCCTTCCCCTTCCCCAGCCCTGACAGAGTTTTGGGGCTTTCCAGAGCATCACAAAGGAGTTCATCCCCCCCAAAAAAGCGTCTGGAAAGGGCTTCCTGCAGCACAGCCTCCGTGAGGCCTCACCACCCAGGTGACTCACCAGACATATCCCAGAAGGCCACGATGGTTGTAACACAGAAGCCACCTCAGAGCATTTGTTTCGTGAACCCTGTTTGGGGAGCCCTCGCTCCTGAGGAGGTGTTAGATCAGCTACCCCCAGCCATGGCATTTCACAGCTGAGACATCCAGACAAACCAGAGCAAAGCAGATTCTTCCTTCTTCCAATCACAGCCCTGCTTGGAGCCACTGAGATGAAGCTCATTCCTCCCCAGGCACAGGGGGATTTAGAGCTGTAACACACAGTTGGTTTGTTAAACAAATTCATCATTAAGGTTTAGCCTTAAAGTGGTTGAGCTTGTTCTTTTTGCATGAGGGAAACATGATGTGGGTGAGGCTAGAAAAAAACATCAATACTCCTTTTCCCTCCCCCTGTCCCCACAGTTAATACCAGCCCATCTCCAAATAAGTTAAAAAGTATCTTATAAGTTTTGGTAGCACCAAATTCTATCCCTTCCCTTCTTCTATCCCCATGTCGTAAACTGGAACACACTGGCCCAAGAGCATCACAGAATATTCTGAGTTGGAACGGACACACAAGAACCATTGAGTCCAACTCTGAATCAAAGCATTAAAAGGGTTTGGCAAAAATAAGCATCAGCCTTCCCATGCACACACAAAAATCCACACTCCCAAAAAAAACCCTCACTCCTCTGGCAAAGCTTTACACATCTATGAGCATCTACACACCTTTAGTAGCTGCCAGAATAATTTCAACAGCTGGACATTGGGTTCCAAGGAGCTGCAGCAAATCCAGAGCCCACACTGGACTCTGTGCACCTCCCGTCCTGTGCACATGTGGCCAATTCCCATCACAACCCGCTTTGTGCTGGACAGGGTGGTGAGTGTAGTGGCTGCTGCGTTTTATTCGTAGCATCGGAGCTTATTCTAAAATTGTACATTTAAATAAAACCAGTAATTTCAATCCAGTATGCATGATTAAAAGCTATCCTGTCCACACAATGCAGGGACATTTCCTTTCTTTTCAAAGCCCAAATCTAATGAGTGAAACAGAAATGTTACTTTGGCTGCAAATAATTAAAAAAATCTGGCTCAACATTCTGCTCGTCCACTGTGGTGTGTAATTGAGATACTTCTGTAAAAGAAAAGATCCCCCAGTCAGCTCCCTTTGCACAGTTACGTGGGAACAACGATGCTCTTGGCTAGCAAAATGAGAAGAGCAAGATCTGCGTTTCCATCCGCTTGTTCCAGGGCTTCCAGAGCTTCCTGCAGGGTAAAACCAGCACCGAGGATCCGGTCGACATCAGCCACAGGGAAAGCAGGGGGTGGAGAAGCCCCTGTGGTCAGTCTGGTGTAGGCAGCTGGTGGTTCTTCACTCTCATCCACCGGCCACGGACCTCCAGGAGCAGCACTGCCACTTCTCCCGGGTGCTCCTGTGAATAGGCTCCGAGTATCCTGTGGTGCACCTTCACCCGAAGCAGGTGTGGAGGAAACGGGTGTGCTTTCCTCCGAAGTTGGACTAGATGGACTCTGAGAACCTCCTGCCAAAACCTCCCCCTGCTCCGGGCTCTGCTGCTGGCCAGGTGTGGCTGCAGAACTCACCATGACCACATTGGTTTTACCCGAACCCTTCTGCCTCTCTAAAGCACCTCCCTTGAGCACAGGCTGCCCAGGACCGCTGGGCCCAGTGCTGATGTGCTCTCTGACAGAATCACAAGGCTGGCTCCCCTCTGCTCCTCCACCCTCAGATCCCACCTCAGGGAAGGAACAGCTCTGTTCCTGGCTGGCTGGATCCAAGCCTTTCTGCTCACCTTCAGGAAGCCCCTTCTGTTGCACTGCTGGCTCTCTGTGAACCATTTCCAGCTGTGAGACTTCTTCTGAGGCAAGGATATTACATTCTCCTTTCCGACTGATAACCAAGAGTTTGTGAAGCTCTTTCAAGGCTGATGCTAGAGGGAAACACGGCTCTTCTGAAGGTCTTCCTGGATCCACGTCCAGCTGGTGGATGCTGGAGGGGGAAGAGCTGTCTGCTGCCGAATTAACCAACTCATGATACTCTGCAGGAATTTCACTAGTGCTTTTAGACTGCAGGACATCCCTGGTGGAAAGTGGATCACTCAAGGAGGATGAAGACTTCAGCAACTCCACCTCCATGGAGAAGGCATCCGAGTTCAGGTTGGATATATATCTGTTCTCAGTCTGCTGCTTCTGCTCCCTTGCTGAGCTCTGCACTTCAGCTGCAGCCTGCTCCACTGCATCTGTTTCCATGGAGGCTTCCACGTGCACATGGCTACAGGAGGCTGACAGTTGGATACTCCCTTTCACACAGGAAAGACCTGCTCCCTCCAGTCCATCTCTCATTTCCATGGGAGGATTTTCTGGCTGTTTGGCTTCTGCCACAGCAGGTTTCTCAACCCCACCAGCATAGCAAGGAGGCTCTGGGTCAGTTGTCTCAGTTTGCTCAAGATGTTTGTTTTCTGGCTCTTTGCATGTCCGATGGTCTGTGGGAAGCTCATGCTTTTGCTCCTGCTCTGAAGACAGACAGACATTTTTATCCTGCCCGTGCTTGGCAGCAGTGTCAGCCAACTTGACTTTTGTCACTTCCAGAGGATGTTCCTGACCATGATTTTGTCCTTTAGCGTTACATTCCTTTAAAACGTCAGCAATAAATGTTTCTTTGAGTGTCTTCTGTGAAAGGCAAGCTGGATTGGAGCAGGTTCCATCCCTGGTGTGCGGAGAGGGGTCATTATGTGCCGAGGAAGAGCTATTGGAAAGATGCTGTAATACCAGAGAATGTTCTTTTTCTGGGGTTATCTGGTGTTCAGGTGAAGAGTCAAAAGTCTTGACGGCTCTAGGATCAATGGGTTCTGCAAGGCTGGATTCAGATGAGCAAATTGAAGCAGGGGCAGAGACAGAACGATCAAGTAATTGATTTGTGGGATTACAGATCTTGGAATTTAGTCCTGAAGACTGGACTGGATTTTGAAACCCATCAGAAGCTGGTAATGAGGGCATTTCCAGTGAGGTAGTTTCTTTGTCACTATTCTCTATGGAAGACAGAAGGAAAGGAGCAGTCAGGACACGGCAGAATCACCGTTTGCAGCATGGCAGCACAAACTGGAACGGGTGGCTGTAAATACCTGGTCTGTGGCCCACTCCAGCTGCAGTAAACACACACTACATGCATCAAGGCTTCCGACGTTCTGTTTGGATTAGGAAACAAACACAGCAAACTCGTGTTAGCATTCAGAGCACACACCATGCATGGTTACAGTCCTGCACAGCTCCCCTCCCGACTGGCTGGCACAACGGCATGGAGGCTGCAGGCGCTCCTGCCTCCCAGAAGGATTCTGCCTGGCAAATTCGGCACATCAAGGCAAAAGTAATTCTGCCAGAGCACAATTTAAACACTGTCCTGTACTGTCGATGCCACAGAGCAGTCTGTGGGTGATAGTACACTCTTGGTAAACTCTACACACTCTAACACGTGTCTAGCGCTGTCCTGGTTTGTTCTCCCTTTGGCTGGAGATACTCAGGAGACACATTTCAGGGACATGAGAACTAAGATGGCAACACAGTTCTTGGGTTGTGCTCCCAGCAGTGCCATCAGACCCAAGAGAAGGTCAAAACACCAGCCTGGTGCAAAAGGGAAGTGTACAGATCCCAGGGGGAAAGAAACCTCCCAGAAGAACTGCTGCCCAAGGCTGGGAAGAGCAAAGCAAAGGAGAAACAGCCAGAAGGCAAGCCCAGTTTGCTTCTCCCTTGTCCTCACAGAGAGCAGATGAATTGCAGATCTCTATCAGCAGCACCAAACACTGGCTGTGGCTATGGGGGGAGATTAAGTTACCTTATCTTGCTGACAGACTAATCTCGCTGAGGTATCTCGCTTGTTAAATCCCTCACAGGACCTTTGCAGGAGCACCCATCCTGCCACCAGAGCCCTGCTCTGCGCAGGGTCATACACCCCAGTTCTGTGCTCTGTGATTTGCTGCCCTTTCTCTTCCCAAACTCAGAGGTCTTCAACACACACCACTGGTTTTCCTGAAGTCTCTTTTTACAGCAGCCCTGGGGCACAGCTTGCCATGCCTACACCTCCAGCCAGGATTCCCTTTAAATTCCACAACACGGCAGAAATCTGCCTTTCTCTCCTCAGTCTTGCTCCTTTTATTCGCTGTTAACTAAAACCAGTGCAGTACCTGCTGTGACACCACCCCACTGCTCATCTTTCCTAAGGGTGGCAAAGAGCTTTGTGACAGAGGACATGGATGAAAACCAGAGGGATCCTTTCTGTTTCTCCATGGAATGATTGCATTCATGCTCTCTGCTCCCAAACCAACCCTTCAGGAAGGAAGCAGAACTATCTTCTGACCCGCTGGATCGTTAATGAGAGTCTGATCCAACCCATCAGGGATTTGCATTTGGGTAGCAGCAGGAGCTGGTTTTCTGCCAAGCGCTCCTCAGTGTCATCCTTCTCCTAGGGTATCCACAGGAGCTGAATCACAGCCCCACCAGAGATATTGATCCAGCTAAAACCAGGAACAAACTCTTCCCACAAAGTGCACCGTCAAGGATAAATTCCTCTCTGTACCAGGAACAGCCTGAGTTGTTTGTGGTGGCAGTGACTTGGACCGAGGCTGCATGGATGAAAAGGTGTGTGTGGAATGAACTGCCTGGCTACGCTTCCTCCTCAGCAAAACAGCTCCAGTTTTGCAGCCAGGTTTGTAAATCCTCCATGATCACTGAGTTCCCCAATGGTGGGAAATTGGCACAAAAGAGCATCAAGCCCTCTGAAGTAACTGAGGGCATGGAAGTCCTGGATCCCAGTGAACCCCACCAGGACTCCACCACCACCTCAGCTGCCTTCCACAGGGGCTGAACCACTAGCAAGGCAGCTGACTGAAATCATGAGGCTCCCTAAAGTGGCCTTCAGGGGATTAAATAAAGCTCAAGGATAATCCAGGTGCATTCAAAACAAGCACTTTAATAACCTCCTCCAGGTGCACGCAGCCATTTGTGTTGTACCATCTCCTGGAAGCCAGCAAGAATTCCAGCTGTTATGAAAGAACACACATCTTGTGGGGAGCTGAGCTTCTTTGGAGTTGCATCACATTCTCTTTCTGTCCTTCTTCCGTTTTCTCTTTTTCCCTTTCTTGGTTTTCTTGGTACCACCTAGCAGCAACTCAAGTTTTGGAAGAGAGAAAGAGGGAATGTGCTGACATTTTAGGATACAGCCAACAAAAGCCTGTGGGCCAGAAGCTGGTACTGTGTCTAGAACTGTCAGAGTCAATCTGAACAAGAGCCACTTTAGTTCTGTGCCTTGGTGTTCTATGAGCATTAAGTGAACACACAAAATGGATTTCCTTTTCCCATAAATCTTTTACATTCCTCTAGGGCTCAGCATCAATGGAAAGTGTCCGAGTGCTGAGTAGCCTGAGCAGAGCCTCGTGGTCCTCAGAACTGTATGTGGTACATAAGCAGCTTGGATTTAAGTCATTTCAGGCACTTTTTTTTCTGAAAAACTCGACTAAAATGCTTTTATTGTAAAGACTTATAGTTTGGGCTCAGATTTGCTTGTTATTTGACCCTTTCAACAGAGAACTAAATCCAAGTGGAAATGTATTTCAAAAGTTACCCCAGGCTTCATCAGGCTCCAGGTTTTAACAGCAAAAGAACTAATATTTACACCTGCCAGGCTGTGGGAACAGACAAGAGCCCAAATGCCTGAGCCTGACCTTTAGCAATGTCAAAACCCGACCACAAGGTCAAACCCGTGTTTGTGTTTCTCTCTACTGGCTGCAACTTGAGTTAATAAACATTCAAATTTGGCTGGAAAAGTCACACTTTTAAACTACTTCTTACTGATTCATTAAAGCCAGACCTTCCTTCTGAGATTTTTTTACATTTCTGGAAAACCTGTATTCTTAGGATGGAAGAAAATTGGCCAAAGGGAGGAATAAGTGCAGTCCTGTGCTCCCCTTAATGTTATCAACTTCATTATTTGTAACGAGCTGCTTACTCTTTGGCCTGTCAAACAGTAACTAGGAAGTGTTGAAGAAAAATTTCAGTGCATTTCAACTAGTTATATATATATATATAAAATACAAAGTTTACTATCTAATAAATATATAAAAATATTTATGTAATATATGATCAAATACTTTAATCTCATTTCAGTTTTAAATATGGGCATGCTAGACTCTTTAAAAATTAGTAAGAAAAATGTTGAAATCAACTTGATCACCTTAAACCTGACCCAGTAAAGAGTTCTACATGTGTGTGTGAAGCAGAATTTACTGCATTCTTTCAGAGGAAAAATGAGCAGTAAAACTCAAAGGTCTCTAGAGAACTCTTGGATATAAAAGGTTATCTTTAAAAGTTTTGGAAAAGGCTTAAGAAATACACCCTGAGGTATTCACAGCTTCACTGGAACAGCAGGGAAAAATAATGAATTTTTCCTTTAGCTAAGAGCTGAATTAAGGGAGGAGTTGAACAGAAAATCTGAGTTTCAGACCATTTTTGGCTCATAGCTCAGCTTTCAGCTATTTTGGCTGAAAATAAAATTACTTCACTGAATTTTGCAGCCACCAAAATCCCCTGTAGCCCAGTCACTGCACCTGTGCAGCATTTGGATTCAAGGGCTACTGGGAACAAAAATACAAAAGGCTGAAAGTTCTCTTTGCAGGTCATGTTTAAGGCTGAGGATATGAAATCAACTTTTGAAACCTAGAGCAACTGCAAGGAGGCAATTCCCCCTCCAAGGGCATGAGCACCATTCCAGGGAAAAATGCTGAAACAGTGTGATTTCTAAAAATTGTCGTGAACTTTTGCCACTGCTACAGCTGCTCTATTTTCACATGGTGTAGCCAATAAGAGCAAGGTTTCAGAAGCCTCCCCAAAGCTGTGCTCACACAAGGCTGCGGAAGCAGCACAGCAGAGCCATTTCCCTGCTGGGAACTACAATGGGATCCCGGCCACAGACAACCATGAACCTGCACACCTTGAAAGCCTGGAAACCAGAGCGGGTGGGAAGCTGAAAACAGCAATTAAAATTAAACAGCAAACAGCCCCGAGTACCTCCATGAAGGTTCTACAGCCCAGAAAGGAAGAGCGAAGTGCACCCAGAGGCACTGAGCAAGAATAAAGCCCCTTCTCTCCGCCCTTTACTGGCTGATGCTGCTCCCAGGAGCTCGAAGGGGAAATGCTCACAGGCATCTGACATGCAGCAAAAAAAAAAGCAGAGATTCCTATTTCAGCTGGGTTCCTGCTGGTACCTGCTTCCTCTACGGATTTCTGTATTGCTTCTGCGAGCTCCTGGTCAGCGATGTCCTCGGGCCGCACGTCGTCGCGCCCCGCACCGTACGCCAGCCGCGCACACTCTGGCAGCTCGCCCTCGGGCAGGAACGAGGTCTGCGAGCCTGTGGTGCCAATCACCAGCACGTTCTTCTTGAGATCAATGGAGCACTGTAAAGAGAATCGAGACATCAGGGGCCTGCGGAGAGCCAGGCAGTTTCCAGAGAAAAAGGGAGACACGAGGTCAGGCAATCCGTCTCCAACCAAACCAGCTCACAGCAGGTAAGGGTGGGCCAGGAGTATCAGCTCTAAGCAAAGGGCCCTGCCTGACTCAACTGGTAATAAATCATTCATTTGGAAAGCTCTGAGCATCTTTGATCAGAGCAAAAATCTCCAGGCAGCAGCCAGGCACCCTAGAGCTGTCCATGACGGATGCAATGCACTGCTTCCAGGCTGGAGCATAATCCACCATCAACTCCCCAGGAAAATCCTAATGAATTCACGGGCAAGGCATTTTTGTTGCACTTCGCACTAAACCTGGAAGAGCCAGTTAACTGTTTCAAAAGAGGTTTTGATACCTGATGCCTCTTAAGCATATCCAGTCCTAGGAGCATGTCCATGGGCTGCTCTTCAAGGATTGAGAAGGAGCACGCCAGGAAATCCCCTTCGATCTGCACCTGAGCTGAAACACAAGGGAGAGGAGTTCCCACTACAGCACAACAAATCTGCTTTCTGCTCTTCCACCTCCAGGGAAGGTCTGGGCAAATCTGAAACCAGCACTCTGATGTACTGTTTTGGTCACAGAAAGTTCAGCCCTGTGCAAGCCCCAGGACTGTCAGGCCTGCCATGGTCCCAGATTAATTATTTTAAAAGCTGATGTGCCTAAGAACCTCGAGTCCTGCTTCTCTGACCCTCCAAGCTCGAGGGGCCACAAATAGTTCATTAGAGCACAAGTCTAAGCAGCAACAACAGCAAACAGAATCGAATTTTCAGTAATAAGGACAATCTCCTCCAACCAGAAAAGCTGCACAAGAGCACAGAGAGGCTTCACTTTCCAAAGGAAGAGCAAACACTGCACTGTGCTGGAACCCTTCCTGAGTAGCTCTCCCTGCCCAGCAGCCCCACCCAGAGCAGGGAAGGTCATGGTGTTTCATATTCACTTTAGATTTTGCCCTCAGAGAACATCCTCTATGTGTGCAGGAGCTGGGACTCCATCACCTCAAAGTGTTACAGTAATGCCATTAAAATAAAGCATTAGATGAGACAGGAAAGAGTTCTGTGTCCAAGACAAACAAACACATTGCAGATGCACTTTGATTTTACTCTGCAGAGCTTCTAACAATTACAGCATCAATCCAGATGCTCCTCAGTGCCAGGACTGTGGTAAATGCAGCCAAACCCCTGCTCAAGCTGCCCCAAAAACGTCAGTACTTACCTAAGTGCACTCTGCCAATGATTTTCTGTGTCCCTACACCCTTAGCGATGCCGGCCCACCGCCGATCCACCAGCCTCATGATGTTGCACCTTTCAGCACAGGCTTGGCTCATGATGGTCATCTGGGCACCTACCAGCAACAGAACTCGTGTTAAACCCTGATGGCTCAGCACAAATTTATATCTTCTCCTGGAAGAGCTGAAGATCTAGCACTCAGCATCTGGGAAACCAATCCCCTGCCCCAAGGCATAAAGGCTTCCTGTGAACCCCACTGCGCTGACCTGGCTGTGCACACATGGTTCAGCACTGACCATTACTGTAGGGATGGGATGACCCCAAGAACTTCTCCTTGGAGGATGTGGATGGGAACAGCCACATTAAAGGCGTGTGAAATCCCCTTATCTGCAAAATGAGGTAAGACAGGCACACACAGCAGTGACCTCCCAGGTATGGAAGTCCCAGAAACTCTCCCAGGAGCCCTAATCCAGGGTGTTCCCTCACTGCTCCTTCCAGCAATTTACTCTGCTCTGCTCAGCCAGGCTGCACTCAGGGTTGAGTAAAGTGCTCCAAAATCTTGGCATGCAGTGCTTTATTATGGGATTTTTGGAGAAAACTACTGGAATGTTTACTGCTGCCCTCAGTGACGGAGAGTGTGGAGAAAGCACCTGAGTCCACAAAGGCTTTCACGGGGTGTCCGTTGACTTTGCAGTTGATGTAGAGCATCACCACCTGCCCGAAGCTCTCGGGCGCCTCTTCCATCGCTATCGTCATGTTCTCTTCAATGTTTTGTTGCCTGAATTTCGTGGAGAAGAGAGGGAAGAATCAAAATTGCTCACCTTACAACTACACATTTAAACCACAGCAAAGGCTGCTTCCTTAGTGAAACACAGGCCTTGGAGCTGAGGATTGCTAGGAATGATCTCTGCTTAGTCCAGAGACACTGAGTCACTCCCCAGCAGCCACTGTCCCTTCCAACCTCTGCCTAACTCACACCTCAGCTCCTGACAACCTTGTGCTGGCAACAGGAACCTGCTATCAGCGTTAACCTGGAGAACTCAGAGCAAAGAACCTGTGGATTCATTAGTCATGCCGAGGGCACACGGAGATGTTGCCAGTAGCTACATCATTGGAATCCCACACAGCAGCTGAACATTAAAATCCTCTGGTTTCCCTGGTATCTTTCCTTTTCCAGGCATAGGAAGGGAGGGAGGTGAGCGAAACAGCAGAAAGAACACCACCACCACGAGCACCAGCCCTCGGTGCAAATTCAAGTTGACAGAAAGAAGCTCTTCAAGAAGCCCCTCACGGCCCCAGGACAATCTTGGAAGTGATGGGTATCCGTAGTGACTGCATCTGAAACAGCCTTATCTCCTCCAAAATAGGGAAAAAGGCTCCAATTTTGATGCCATTTCATTTTTCACTGAGTGGGGTGTGAAATCTGGGGACGGCTCAGCCCAGTGCTCCCAAACAGCTGCAGAGCCTTGGGCACATCCCTCATCTACAGAAGAAGGGAAGCGTTCCTGTGCCTCCGAGCAATGTTTCACTATCTACAAATGCCTATTTTCTGCATTGCTGAGCACTTCTCTGGCACCAATACCCTGTCAGTTGTAACGTGAGACCACTCCTGTCACGAGTGGATTTTGGTTCTGACAAACCAGACAGACACTTTGTTATCAGGGGAAAACCACCAGCCATGAACCGACTCAAGGATTTACCACTCAGCTGAAGAAATCAAGCCTCAGCCCAATGCAATTACATCTGGAAGGCAGCAGGAGGGAGTGAACTGATAAAAGCAGAATTCATTTCTGCAGAACGTCTCATCAGTGCATTAGCCAGACACAGAACAATTAGCAGGATGCAAAACCAAATCTCGAGGGCAGCTGGGAGGAATGACGGCATGTTGCTGTGCAGAGCTCAGCTGGGAGACACCACCAGCTCTTGGGTTCAAAACACGGCCCAGGCACTGGAGCTGCACCTCTCAAAAGGAGATTTCCACAAGTGCTTCAGTCTCAGAGTGGACCAGCTCAGGCAGCTCTGAGACACCACACACACAGACAACAATCCCAGAATTGTTTGGGTTGGGAGGGACCTTAAAGACCATTCAATTCCACCCCCTGCCATGGGCAGGGACACCTTCCACTAGCCCAGGTTGCTCTAAGACCTGTCCAACCCTGAATGCTTCCAGGGATGAAGCAGCCACAGCTTCTCTGGGCAACCTGTGCCAGAGCCTCACCAACTTCACAGGGAACAACACTCCATGATCTCAGCTGGACACATCTAAAGGACCAGGTGCACCTATCTGTTCCCGAATCCCAACCTTCCCACCTGCAAAGGTGGCCCAGAGCATTGCCCTGCAAACAAACTCCTTCACATAAAGACTGTGCTCAGATTCTGCTTTCTCCGAAGAAAAACCACCATGGATGGCAGGACACAGCAGTTTTTTTCCCCAGGGAGGATCTCCAAAGCCTGCAAATCACTTTGGTTTGTTACCTTATGTCTTCTTCTATCTTGGCCTGTGCCTCGAGATCAAAGGGGTCAGCGGAATAGAGCCGGATCCTCTCCTGTTCCCGCCGGGCTCGGTCCTGCTGTTGCTCCAGCAACACCCTGGTGAATTTCTCTGCAGGAACAAGGAGATACAGAAATGCTTTTTACTGGAAATTACTCTTGCAAATCAAATTTTGGCACAGCAAATGCTTCTTTTGATGCCAGCTGAGGAATAGACTCAGCAGCACACAGAAAAAAGCTCCCTCTGAGGGCAGCACGGATGGACCTCAAAGGATCAGTGGCAAACTTGGGAACCTGCCGAGATGAAAAGCAACTGGACAGAGCTCATTCTGCTCATGTCCCCACCCAAACACTGCACAATCAAAATCAATTTACATTTTTACAGGGAAAAAGAATTAAAAACACCACACAAAGGCTAATGACAAAACTTCCTTTAAACCCAAGGAACATAACAAAACCAGAGATTATAATCCCTAAAGCTGAATGCCTCCCACTGGAACCTGGAGGTGTCAGCCAGGACATTAGGTCTAAATATACATGTTAAGCCGACAGTTTTTAGATTCTCACTTTTTGGATGGCCTCTGGCCATTTTTTACTGCTTGAATGCGATCACATATGTCCCCAAAAGGACTTGGCAGTCCATGAAGGTCTGTACCCAGGGAAGGTTTGGATTTGCTTCCAGAGATGCTGCTCCTAGGAGGCAGCTCTGGCTCAAAGGCTGTTATGTGCTCAGGGAGGCGTTGGGTATGTTTGACTGTAGGATTTTTTAAATTAGGCTTCTGTACAGCAGGTGCCTTCATCCAGCACAGCCACAGGGCACGGATCTATGCAGATATTTGGGAGTCCGAGATGGAGCTGAACTGGACCTGTGCCCAAACACTGCCAGTAGCAGCAGTGCAACACGACAAGGGAAAAACCAACCCAAACCCAAACCTCCTGACAGCCCAATGCGGTGGTTTGGGACTGAAAATGCACAACTGGGTCAAAGCTTGATGTGCACAGACCAGGCAGAGCAGCAGAGGAGCCAGTTCTGGGTGTCTTGGGCTTCACCTCTGGTTTCCTGTGCCAAGAGCAGCACCTCTGCTCAAGGTGATGGGAAAAACTCCCTGCAAGAAGTGTGAAGAAACCTGAGAGTGCAAAGAACGTGGCTTCAACTCTGGATATGAACTAAATGCAATGAAACAGGCTGACAATATCCATGGAAGTTCCTTTCTGGCTTTCTTTGACAGAGAGAAATCACTCGGATGTAACCCCGAAAGTAGGAAAAGTCTCCTGCTAGCAGCTCTTTCTCTTCATTCATTTCTCCAAACTCAATAGGCTTTATTTCCCAACTAAACATCCTGCAGAGGTTCAGGAGCTCATCTCCTGCTACCCAAAACTTCTCTCTTTTCACACTGAAAGGACACCAGAGTTCAAATGTTTTACCACAGGAAGAATGAGGGACCATCAGCTGCAGAGGAAACGAAGGACATGGTTTCAACTGTGTCCAAAACATGCATACACTTCAAAGATTAAAAGAAACTTACACAATTATGACTATTTCTATTGAAAAAGCTCCTAAAAGACAACATTTCCTTGTTCCTTTTCCTCTCCCTTTATGAGGTTCATTTCCACAGCACACCATCACTATAGACAGAGCTGGGTTTGGAGTGTGCTGCTCTCTGCTGAGTCCCAGCGGCATCTGGGATGCAGCAAACACACCACCTTTATTGGAAAATGTGCATTGGGGAGTGTCTTAGTGTAAAAATCAGGAGCTGAGTCACTCGTGTTCACAGACACCCAAATTATCTGTGCATCTGAGTAGGAGACAGAGGATATTAAAGAAGCCAAGCAGGAGAAATACACCCAGAAACAGAGGAACTCTGCCTTGACTGCTCTCAACTGGCACCTTTTATCTTCACCATCAGGGAGTCTGCAGCACATTCTGGCTTGTTAAACACCCGTGGCTGCCTTCGATGGGAGCCAACCCCAACCAGCTCCAACTCACCGAGGTCCCCGCTCAGCAAGGCCTCGGCCAGGGGTGGGTTGCGCTCCTTCAGCAGGGACAGCTCGTGGGGGTTGGCCAGCAGCATCTCCCGCAGCAGCGCGGGGTTGTCCAGGCCCTGAGGGAATGAGGGTGCATCTGGAGGTGATGGGCGAGGCCGCTGTGCCGGGGGCTGGTGCTGCTGCGAGGACGTCCCGGGAACGGCGATGCTGCTGAAGTCTATCCTGGGCAGACCTGCAGGGAGGAAGAGCAGAGGTGTCGGCACTTGGTGGTTACAATTCTGCTGGAAAAACCATGGGAAGGATGAGTTGCCCTTAATGCCGCATGAGAGTGGATTCCGTGAGAAGCAGTTTGTGTTGGAAGCGCAGCCATGTCCTCAGGTTACTGGGTTAGCAACACTGGCGCATTTATGTAACTGGTCTCGTCAGTCTGCCCCCTTTTTAATCCCCTGAAATGCACTTGCTGACTAGTTATTCCCAGCTTCACAAACGTGAATCCCTCATGGAGGGACTGCAGGGCTAAACCCAGTGGCTCTGATGTACTTTGGAGTCTCTCGGGTTAAAAAAAAGCAGGGGAAAAAAAAAAGTAATAACATTCCTGCAGACCTGCATTGCAGGTACCCATCCTCCAGCTGAGGCAGGACGAGGACCTCAGCAATGCTCCCACACCCTTCTCAGTCTGTAGCACCTTTTCTAAGAATATTTTATGACTGGGATTTGCTAGGAATGGCTGTGGAAGGCAGGACAGAGGGGCAGGGCTCCGTTCAGGCATTTCCAGAGGAGCCTTTCACATGCGCACGGGATTGTGCCACTGGGTTTGGCAAGATGCGGCTTCTAAGGGAATTTGCCACAGGACAGGTTCAGGACACATGTCCATAGAGGCTGTTCCTGGGTCTGAGCCACCACACGACTGCCACCACATCCAGCAAGAAGGGAACCAGCAGTTGTAGGAAAACTCATACAGCTTTACCAAACCTGTTCCAAATCAATCACATCCTCACTGCCTCCCTGCTTCCCCAAAAGAACAGTAAAATGGTATTGGCTTCGTCAGAATAAAACAAACACTAAATCAGAAGCCCTCTGGGTCATTTTCAAACCCCCCTGACTCATCCCAGCCATCCTCCTTCCCTCAGTGCTTTTCCCAGAAGGTGCTTAAGGACACTGTTAGGAGCTGTTGGGTAAGTCTTGATGAATCTCTGCAGGCTCAGGCAGCTTGGCACAGAGCCTTTCTCACCTGGGAAACGCATGGAAGGCCGCGGCTCCACCGTCTCCTTCTGGCGCAGGATCACCACGTCCCCATCCTTCAAGCCATAGGAGGCCAAGGACCTGTTGTTGTCGGTCAGCGGCCGCTCGGCATAAACAATCTGTGCCAGGAGAGCCACCAGCACCACCCAGCAGAGAAAAAGTTAAGAAAGGCAGAAGATGTTATTTTGTCGTAGGAGGAAAAAAAAAAAAAATCCAGTAAATCTTCCAGATCATCTCAAGCTTCAGAAGGGACGGTGTGATGTCTTCACAGGCCCGGCCTCAGGCACACTGGGGCCTCGACACATTTGTGGTTGGACAATATGGGGTTTGTGTTGCTGAAATCCAGCTGTGGTTTGACAGCTGGCACCGCAGAGAAGGGCTGATCTCCCCTAATCAGAGGCCAAGATCATGAAAGGAAAGCAAGTCTTGACCGGGACTGTCTGCCCACATTCCCAGACTTCAACCTCTACGATTACACAAGTCACGGACATTTTGTGCAGCACTCCCTGCCCCCAGGTCAGCCCCCACTGACCCCGGACCAGCTGCAGTGTACCAGCAGCACCCATCCAAGTAGATCCAGGGATGATCCAGCCCAACTTCCATCATTCTGCCTCTCACGGCTCCCCAGAATAACCAGTTTTACAGGGACCTCAAGCACTAGCTCAGTGCTTTCCAGTTCACTCCAGTGATGTAACTCTCCAGACTGAGAGCACCCAAAGGCACTGCTCCTGAAACTGCCATCAGTTCATGGAGGGAATCAACTTCTTGTGACTGTAAAACACAAAGTCACATCCATTTCTATTTTGATAACCTGGCTTAATAAGGGGCCCACAGACTAAACATAAAAACACTGAAATAAAGGTGAATAATCCGCACAGGAACATTTCCATTAACACCAGACCTGTAATACCCACAGAGGCCCTAAGTTACGGGAAAGCCCAAAATGTAAAATAACGCTGGAACAGAAGTTCCCAGAAATGGTATCTGCCAACACGAAGGTTTCTGTGCCGTTGCTGGAGCACGGCGAGACCAGGCAGATCAGCCCAACCGCCTCCTGCCCTGGCAGGAGTCCAGAGCACGGAGAACTTGGCATAAACCCCTCGGGCACACTATCAAACTTCATGTTTACCACCTTGTTTAGCCAAACCGCGTCTCTTTGGGGCTGGAAAAGGCTAGTTCAGCAACAACAGGTTTGCCACAGGTCGGGACTGGCTGAGCCGTGTGGGAGAAGCTTTCACAGTGGATGGGCTGCGGCTCTGCCTGATGCTCTCACAGGGAGCAGATCCAACAAGATCCCAAAAAACCAAACACTACCTGTCTTAAGGTTTGGATGACACTACAGACTTTTATTGCTTCACTCCAGCAACTCCAAAATCTTACACAGACTCTCCCTATGGCACTTGGCAGCGGAGACCCTTCAGCAGCAGCGGTGCCAAAACAAGACAAGGCAGGAGGAGCACAAATGACCAGAACTCCATAGGGCAACAACCAGAGAATAGGGGAAACACACACGATGGAACCGAGCACAAGCTTCCTACCCCCTCACCACCACCACACTGCACAGCCTCAGCAATACCTCATGAACCAGGTCCCTCCCAGGGCCTGTGTGCAGCGAATCGAAGCTGTTTGGTCTCTACCCCACACGACACCACCGGCACAACCATGGTCAGCTGGTGCTGGCAGAGCCACGGCGCAGCCTCTCACGTTACCGGCCTGAGTCGGTGCCGCTGCAGCGACAGCCAGTGTGTCATAAATCCCAGCTGCACACCCAAATGTGAAATGGCAGATTCCCTGCGCAGACACTCTGGAAGAGACGAGTTAATCAGTTTAAGTGAGGCTTTACCTCTGTCATCTTGCTGGGATTGGATTTATGAGCGTTCGGCCTTACATCCCAGACAATGAATTAAGCGCCTGGCACTTGCGCCATGTCCATTAGCAGCACGGATTAATCCACTCCTGACCCATTCTGCTCCTCTCTTAAAACAAACTGATTGGATTTTGCTGCTTTTTGATTGTCTGGTCTGTGGCAGTTCTGCCGGCTGGCAGGCACCAGACACGGGTTCTTCCGGAGGTGAGCCGGACACGGATGCAGGCACTGATGGATTCACTGCGTGATGCCAGAGGGTAGAGCCTCCCCATGGAGCAGGGAACCCCAACCAGGAATGCTGGACACCATCTGCAGCCATCAATCAAGCCAAATCCTGGACCCATCAACTATTCCTGAGCATGGCACAGGAGATGGAGAGCACAGAGAGAAAAAAATGAAGGGAGTGAGAAGACTGTGGCTCTGCTGAAAGCCTCCCATCCCCTCTCCCAGAAAGTCACAGCCTTGGTGTGTGGCGGAAACTGTGGAAAGTCAGATTATTTCCCCTCTCCTCGCCCAGCTCCTCTTATCACCACAGCCACTGGCAGCTGCCTCTGTTATCTCACTGACCTGTGCCCGCAGCCAGCCCTCAGACACCTCAAAGCTCCCTGCTCCACCCCAAACTGCAGCACCCAGAATTCACTGCCCAAACCAGCAGAGAACAAGGCTGAGATTAACTGTCCTCCACACACAGAGTGGTTTACTCCCCCCTCCACAACCCTTACGATGAAATTCATCCTCTCTTGTACCAACACAGCACCTTCAACGCAACGCTTGCCTTGGCTGAGGAAAAAGGGGCAGAAAACAGCCAAGTCGGGTAAATGTAAAACTGCCTATTTGTGGTTTAACAAGGCAAAATCCTTCCACACAAGGAGCTGCTTCACTGATAACTTGTATCTTTAGAACTTTCTCACAGAGTCACTGAGGCTGGAAAAACCCTCCAAGATCAAGTCCAACCTGTGCCTGATCCCCACCTTATCGCCCAGCCCAGAGCACTGAGTGCCACACCCAGGCTTTCCTTGGACACCTCCAGGGATGGCAACTCCAAACCTCCCTGGGCAGTCCCTTCCAATGCCTGACCACCCTTTCCGTGAAGGAATTCCTCCTGCTGTCCACCCAACCTGTTCTCCCCACTGAAGGTCCTCAAAACACCTCACAAACACCAGGCAGAAAGAGAAGAGAGAGGAGAGATAAATAACTGCCTGGAAAACACGACGCGACGCGGCGCAGGATGATGCACGAGTGGCAGATGGATGAGCAGAAGGAAGGCAGAGGTGGCTACAAAAGCGCAGCGCTGCTCCCCTCGCCTGGGGCTGGCAGCACCCAAACCCCACACGGGTCAGCTGTGGTGGAACAACTCAAACAAGGGAACTCCAGGCAAAAAATACAGAGAAGTGACCCTGCGTTATCCTAAGCCACACCCAGGGCTGCAGGTCACCATGACAAAAGGCACAAAGGTGACAGTGAGGAGCTTAAGATCCAATTCATGCCTGGAGATGTTGAAGCCACGGCAGAGACTCCCACACAGGAGCTGTCCCCAGATCTGGGAGCTCACTCGTAGCTGTGACACAGCCCTGGGGGGCTGCTGGAGCACAGAATCTTTGCATGAGGTGGGTTCTCCCTGTCTACCTGCCCAAAATCAAGGGGGTTTCTCCTTAAAGAGAATCCACCCTACCCAGCTTTTCTACTCCTGCTCTGAGACTGTTTCTCTGTCAATACCAACCTCCCATTCCAAAAAAACAAGGCTCTCCCAAGGCAGAGGGAAAGCCAAACGTCAGGAACCTGCTGGGCGATGGACACTCCAGCTCCAGGGCTGCCCCTACAGCAGCTCTTACAGCGCTGACTAATCTCGGCTTGGCTGGAAAAGCACTTTGTTAATTTAGACTGGGAAAAGGCTCGGGAAGCACCAGCAATCACCACTAAACTCCACAAACTCTGCCAGGCATGGCCGGCGCCGAGGAAAGGAGCCGACACCGCCCTGCCCAGGACAAACGGGGAGGAAAGGCCAAAAACACGGGACTGAACCCAAAACATGAGCAAACCCCAGACAGATGGCCCAGAGCCGCCCCCACACGCAGCCTCCCCCATGTTCTGGCACACGACTGAGCCCTGAATCCGGGCTGGAGGGGATATTTGCTAGCAAAACCACACGGATGTGCCTGCTCGGTCCCCACACATGTGTGGGAAACGGAGGAAAAGCCTCAATGTGCCCTTTCCGCCCCAGACCGGGCAGGGGTTTGATAGGATAAATAAAACCCTTCCCGAACATTTCTGCCTCTTTTCCTGGGGTCTGAGGAGCCCACGGGCCACCACTTTCCCCACGCTCCAACTCCTGTTCCCCTCGCTCCCATTCCTGCCCTGTTTAAACATCAAATTCCTCCGAAACCTCAACATAAAGCAAACCAAACCAAAACAAACCCACATTATTTTCTCCCTTTCAGCTACAAGGCGAGCGCGGACCAAACCTTTCCCGAAGGGACCACAAGTCACCGGGGACTCGGAGCCCTCTGCCAAAAGGATTTTGAAGGAAAAGCGAGGAGTTTCTCCCCAAACCCGAAAGGTCGGCGAGGGGAGGGCCCGGGGGGGACACACCACCCCAAACAACCCCAAACTCCGGACGGCCGGGGCGGATCCCGGGACCCACGCTGGGCGTGGGGGACACGGCAGCTCCCAACCCAGGAGACCCCGACCCTGCGAGGGAAGGGGGGCACGGCCGCTCCCAGCCCAGGAGACCCCGACCCGGGGGTACCGGCCGGGCCCTCCCCGGCGCTCGGGGCGGGGGCAGGCCCTGACCTGGCTCTCGGCCGCCGGGATGCCGGACTCCAGCTCGCAGAGGGCCCGGAAGTTCTCCAACTCGAAGTCGGCGTCCACCTGCAGGTTGAAGGTGATCTCGGAGCGGTCGCGGCGCAGGCAGAACACCGTGAGCAGCATGGCCGCCCCCGCCCGGACCCGCACCCGCCGCCGCCGTCAAGCGCCGCCGTCGCAAAGCGCCCGCCCCGCCGGTCAGGCGCCCACGTCAATCAGGGCCCCTCGGCCAATCAGAGAGCGCCAGAGGGAGGAGGCCCCGCCCCTCCGCGCCGGCACGTGGGCGGGGCCGGAGGGGCCCGGGTGTCACCGTGTCACCGCCGGTGGCCGTGTCCCCAGGTGTCCTCCGAGGGTCCCTGTGGCGCCAAGGGATCCCTATGCCCCTGAGCATCCCTGTGGCACCGGTGGTCGCGGTCTCCCGGGTGTCACTGTGTCTCCGGGGGTCCCGCTGTCCCCAGATGTCCTCCGGAGATTCCTGTCTCCCCAGGAATCCCTGTGCCCCTGGCGGTCCCTGTTGTCCCCAGGTGCTCCCCCGCAGTCCCTGTGTTCCCGGCGTTCCTCTCTCCGCAGGGATCCCGGGTGTCAATGCGCTTCCAGGGGAACCCTGTGGCCCTTGGCACTCCCCGGGTATCCCTTTGTCCCAAGGGGGGTGCCCTGTGTGCCAAGGGTCCCTGAGCCCTCAGAAGTTCCTGTCTCCCCAGGGATCACCGTGTCTCCCAGGGGTCCCTCTGCTGTGTCCTGGCTGTCCCTGTTGTCCCTTGGAGGTCCTGTGCCCCACCCTGGCTGTCCCTGTGCCCCGATGGTCCCTGTGTCCCAAGTGTCCCCGGGACCCCCATGTGCCATTTCCTTACCTGCCATCCCAAAACAGACTTGCTGCAACCCAAAAACTGCTCACTCCCTCACACACCCCTGCAACCCCTTCAGCTCCTCCACTTCACTCCAGTTTTCTTGGGATCACATCTTCCAGCTGTTTATTTCCCCCTGGACCCCTCAGTGTGCATTCTAGGCCCTCAGTAAGACTCACCAGTTTGCATTATGGGGCACAGGGTGGGTTTTGAAGTGCCCTGTCCTCCTCTGTATGCCCCTGGTGACACCCCGGACCCTTTGTTGTGTCTTTTGGGGTGTCCCAAGTCCCCCCGTGTGCCCCAGACTCCCCCTTTGGCCCTTCAGCACTCTCCAGCCTCAGCACCATCCTCCTGTTCCCTCCCAGCCCACCCCGGGGAACACCTGGAGTGGGCGAGGGTGATGTGGGGACATGTCCCTCAGGTCCAGGAATGCATCCAAATGCCCCACAGTGTGAATTCACTTCAGTCCCACCCAGGGTGAGAGGAACGAGACTTTATTTTGAACTGAGAGTTAATCTGCAATCCAAATCATTCCAACCCTAATCCAAATCATTCCAAGACTGGAGCGAGACAAACATTGCGACTCACCAGCAAACACCGGAAGCATCCTGGTCCTGGGTTTGTAGACACTTTGGCAACAGATTTCCCCCCACCCCCAAATTTAATTTTCATTCTCAATAATCCCCCCAGGTGTAAAAATAAAAAGACCAAATGCAGCCCCACAGTGCATCCAGCACCCACCAGTCCTCATACGGATACACGTGAAGCTCTGAGCACTGCCCGGCCCTCCTGGTGCCGGGAAAAGGCTCCCACAGGGAGCTCAGTCGGATTTCTCCTTCTCCTTCATGTGCAGGAAGACAATGCTGAACATGAAGAGGCCGACCATCATGGAGAAGGCGCCGGCGTAGTAGGGATATGCCGAGGGGATGAACCGCTCGTACTGTGTGTGCTGGAGGGGACGCACAGACACCTGGCAGGGGACAGAGCAGCCCTTGCAGTCCAGCAGCCCGGGGCAGCCTTTCCTCCCGGGAAACGAGGGGACTCACTCGCCCACACTTACCTGTGTGGAGGAGTAGAGGTGGGTGTACCCCAGCCGGTTGTAATCCACTTTGAACTGGAACACGCCGTAGACATCCGGCAGCTTGAACTGCACGCTGTATTTGCCACCTGAGGGAGAAACAGGGGTGACACTGAAGGGACACAAGCTGTGGAAGGTGAAAACACCCCCAAGTGCAGGGCCAGGGTGGTGACGAGGACCTCCAACCCCTCTTGAGGGGACCCTACTGCCCCTCCTGACAGGGACCTACCATTTTTCTTGAGGAAGGTGCGCACGAAGGGGTCGATGCGCACGAACTCCAGCTGGATGTCGTCCCCGTCGAAGGGCACCCACTTGCCATCAGCGAGCTTCTCGATCACAATGCTGTACTCCTGGGACAAATTAACCAGAGATTCCTGAGAATGAACCTCGGCCCACTCCAAGCTCCCATGTTCCCAAATTCTTCTCCCCAGGCAGCTTCCGCGTGCCCCTGCCCTGCCAGGCCGGCAGCCTCACCACAAGATCAGTGACAGTGTAGGCGTTGGGCGGTGCCAGCTCCCCGACACGGTGGTGGGACACGGCTCCCACGCGCAGAACTCCTTCCTCCTTGAACACCCAGCGGGACAGGGCCACGGCCAGCTCGTAGTTACCTGTCTGCGAGTACCTGCGGAACAAGGGAGGCTGAGACAGCTGAGAAAATACCCCACAGGCCAAAATCAAACCAAACCAAACCAGGTGTGAAAGCAACACAAACTGGAGCTGAAGTAAAAGGAAGGAGCTGCTTTCCAAAGCACTTTGTTCCACAATGCCAAAGGACGTGTCACCCCCAATTCAATTCAATTTAAGCTTTCTTCTCTTTCCCAAAACATAAATCAATTGTTGCCTCTTTCCCAAGACCTTTGTCATCAAACTGCTCCCCAAACATTCCTCAGCCAGGGAAGCCAACACACCTCTTCGAGCCAGGAGTCGCTTTCTGCACAGCAGAATTGAAGAAGGCGTCGCTGAAGAAATCCAGGGAGCCACTGAAGACGACGCGGGCGTTGTTGCGCGCCTGCAGCCCTGCGATCAGCAGTGTGTTCTTCCCCACTGCATGTGGGTACTGCAGAGCAACGAGGTGGGAGAGGGTTTAGCCATTTGGGGATGCACGAGGAAGAGTTTGCTGCTGGGTCTGACAGTCTGGCTGCAGTAGCACAGGCTGCAATTAAGGAGTAACCACAAAGCTCAGCAAAAGCAGGAATAGGATTCTGATACCCACTCCAGCTGGGATGGAATGGGAGAGATGCTTTGATCTAGGCTGGTCTCTCCTCCAGAGCATGGAGGACACGTGTCCCTGACACTGAACACTTCCCCACCAGCAGAAAGCAGAGAGGAAGATTTCCAAGGCAACATCAGGAAGCAGCCAATAGCCCAACCCTTTCAAAATCATTCAGGAGATGAAATACCCCAGGATTTTCCCAAGCTACTGAAATTAGAGGGACTAAATTGTGTAAAGTCAAAACAGGAGAGAAAGGAAGGAAGTGTACCTGAGTGATGGGCTTATCTGGGAAGAAGGAGTAAGAGGTGGAAGAGCCAGTCAGGATATCCAGCACCAGCGGGTTGTCGGGATCAGCCACCATCCTTGCAGGGAAAGCCATGGTGAGCAGCACAAAGACCCCGAGGGCCCTCCAAACCCAGAGGAACGCATGGCCACCTGCTCAACCCCACCGACCCTCTCACCCCTCCAGCGTGCTAAGAAACCAAATATTTCCTCCACTGATTTGTTAGGAACCATTCCTAAGTCAACAACTAAACTACTTTGGAGGATTTCCTTCTATTTTTGTTTGAAATCAAGAGAGGTTCGCTAAGGGCACATTAAGAGGCCCAGTAGCTGACCCCATGCTCACCTCGCAGCAACACCACTGGTTCAATTGCTCATCCCCCACCTCATCCCCTCCTACTCACCCAACTCCTCGGAACAGGATGGGGTTCAGTGCTGCTTTCCCCACAATGGTGGGGGCCTTCAGGAGGTTCTCAGTGTCGGCGACGATGAGCGTGTGCTGGGGAAACAAGAGAGATGTGGGTGAGGTGAGTTGGGGTCTAATGACAAACAACAGCTTCTCAGTTAAACACTAACTTTATCTTTACAGAAAATTACAACTGTTGGATGAATGTTGTAGTTCAATTAAAAAGCAGAACAAGAGCATTTTTGTTTATGATCAAATTAAATTAATACTGATCCTCAAGGAAATACAAACTGCCACTTGATAAAGACAGAAACACCTACAGTGTTTTATTTCCCTGTATTTAGCAACTTTCATCCTCAAACCAGGACAACATGCATGTACGTACTGCTTCAACAGTTTACCTTAAATAATAATGATCAGAGTGTATTTAGCTCAGAGCTTAATATATGTTTTAATTTTAAAGTGTTGGATTACACTGGGGGGAAAAACATAGAAAGGTTGTGTGTTTCTATACTAATCTGAAAATCTGGGAGTGAAAATCTCCCTTCCCACATCTGAAATGTCACACTGGGTGTCTGACATGCTTCACCCTCAGGTGAAATTCCACCCCAAGCCTCATCAGGGTCCAGAAACAGCACTAATTACAGTCTTACTGCCTGGACACAGTGACCATCTGAAACTACAACCTGAAGGATCCTGACAGCAGCAGAACTGAATGCTGCAATGTGGATTATTTACCACTTTCCTGGGAGGAGAGTGGGAGAGCAGAGAAGGGATAGAGGAAAAACAGGAGAAAAGGACAGAGGATTCATCCCTAAAGCTCTGCACCCACATGCTCATTAAAGCAGGCAGAAGGTGCAGGCAAAGCTGTTACCTGGCCAGGGTCAGAGATGTCATAGTTGTGGTGGTCAATGACTGCTGTCCGCTCCTCATCAAACTCGATCCCACACTCACTGCCCAGCTCTCGCAGGGGGTCACCTGCAGGAACACAGCGGATTCTGTTACAAGACACATAAACTCAAAAACTAAATTCAGCTGAGTCACGCGTTCAGTGCTCTACGAACCAAACTCCAGGGAGCAAAATGACCTCCCTAGCTAAATTCCTACTGAACGTGTTACTAAAGGCACGAATCACCCACTTCCCCCCAGAGCATACCCTGAGGTGCACAAGGGCTAGTTGCTCTTGCTGCAGTGAATTAATTCTCTTGGAAGACCATCTGCACTCACCGATGTCTGAGCTGGCGGCGACAAGGACGCTGCCACCGCCGTCAATGAACGCGGTGATGGTCTCCACATTGATGTTCCCACCAAAGTCTGAAAGCAAACAGCAAGAATTCACAGCTAGAGCTCAGAAATAACCCCCCAGCAGAATTAAACCACAGCAAATCACCAAATCAATGCAAGAACCACCAATAAAGGCCAGGACAGAGCTGCAGTTTGCTACTGAGTGTATCTAAAGTGTAAGATTTAACTAAAATTCATGAAACAGGTGGAAATCCCCCTCCAAAAATGCCACCAAGCTCCAGAGCTTTCCCCCTCTGCATTTACCTTCTATGGATGGGGAGAAGATGATGAGATTGTCGTACAGGAATTCCCCGTATTTTATCAGGGACAGGCCAGCGTCATCTGCTGTCCGGAAGGTGAGGTCAAAGCCCCTGTCTGCAGCCAGGAGACAAAAGTGACAACTTCTGCATGGCATGAAGCCCACACATGGAGCAGTAAAGCAGCAGCAGGAGCCAGAGGTTTATTTTCCCCATAAAAGAGCATTTTGGAAAAACTGGCTTAGGCGCTTTTTAGGAGCAATACTTGAGAGTTCCCACATAAACCCAAGGGGTGGATCCCCTGAATAGCTCTGATGTTGAAGGGTGCCCCATTGTCACCCATCAAACAGGGACTGATGCCGCAGGGGACCCAAACACAGGCACAGCTGCGGACACAATCCCCATCTCTTGCCTCATTCTAACCAGAAGATCCCAAACAGCCTCCCCCCACCCTCCAGGGAGCCTCAATCTTCTCCCTCAGACTGGCACAGGATCCCCAGCGCTCTCCCTCTGCCTAGCCAGGGGACCCCAGACACCCCCCTTTTCTGCTTGGAAACTCCAATTTCCTCCCTCTGCCCAGTGCAGGATCCCAAATCTCCTCCCTTAGCCTGACCCGGGAACCCCAGCCACCCCCCCCTCTACCCTAAGGGACCCCAATCTCCTCCCCCATCCTGACTAGAAGAGTCCATACACCGTCGTCCCCCCCCTTTCCAGGAAGAGATCCCTGGCTCCACCCTCAGCCCAGCCAGGGAACCTAAATCTCCCCCCATGGCCTGACCAGAGGACCCCGAACAACCCCTCTGCCCTCAGGTAACCCCAACCTCCTCCCCCATGCCGACCCTGGCTCCCCAACCCTGCTCCCGCGCGCCATCCAACCCCCTCCCGGGATCCCGCCGCCGTCCGCTCCGTACCCGCGAGGCTGCGGAAGAACNCACCAGCGTGCGGGGTCCCCCCTCAGCGCCCGCCGCCAGCAGCACCAGGAGACCCCACACACCCACAGCGGCCGCCGCCATCTTGGTCCCGGTCGCCGAGCTACCTCAGCCGCCAACCAATCAGCACCAGCGCCGCGCAGCAGCCAGCCAATCAGCGCCAGCGCCGCGCGGCCGCCAGCCAATCAGCGACAGACAGCTCCGCGACGCCGGGACGCAGCGCGGCCGCCGTCGGGACAGCGCTATCGCGACTCAGCGCGGCCGCCGTCGCCGCGGGGGAGGGAAGGCCTCGCTGTCGCCCCGTCCCTCCTCCGCGGCGACGGCGGCCGCAGTGGCCTGGCCCGC
>VZRL01000757.1:155738-172124 GCA_013397895.1 Origma solitaria
AGAAGCGGCGGGTGCTGGAGCTGGTTCTGCCCTTTTTGCGCTTGGTGTCGGCGGTGGGAGCCAAGGCGAGGGACTGCAGGCGGAAGGGTCGGGGTTGGGCAATGGAGCAGGCGCTGCCCGGAGCCCCCTCAGAGCGTGCGGGAGCTGGGAGAGGAGAGGAAGGGGTTGTGGTGGGTGAGTGCAGGACCCCAAAATGCGGCTCCGTCCTGCGAGAAACTCCTGAGAGGTCAAGGGGGTGAGGCAGAGTTGGTTCTGGGTGGGTCGCCACTTGATTTCTCAGGGAAAATGAGGCAAATGAAAGAATGCCGGCGATATCTGGGAAAAGGGGATTACCTTGGTCCAGATGCAGTATCTGGCTGGTTCGCCGGGATCGAAAGTAGTTGCTGGCGATGGTTTCGCTGTCGCTCCTGTCCAGCACCAGCCTGTAGTGGTCTTCCTCGGGCTGCAGGTGGGAAACGCTGTCAGCAGCACCAGAAATAAGGCAAAATGGGTAAAATGGGATAGAAATGGAGGAGGAATGGGCCATACCGTTGGCTCCCCACTCTCATCCGAGGGGCTCATCTGGGCAGATTTGGGCTGTGGCAGGGCTGGAACCGCTGGGAAGAGATGGTGCTAAGGGTCATTGTGAGTAGAGCAATCACTACGCTCCTGACTGTGCTCCCTGGTCCCAGCCCTGTTCGGAGATTCCTGAGGGATCCACACCACGTGCCACCTTGGATCATGTTACTCAAACTTTCCAGACAGACTTTATGTCGAAGATGTTGTAAGTGCATGCAGCCCAAACGTGACCTGCCGAGCCTGGCAGAGCTGCATGCCTGCATCACCTTCCTCTCACCTGGGCCCCGTCCCCTTACCTGCAGGCAGGTGGGTTTTTTGAATGACAGGCTCTGGAATTTTCCAGCAGCCGCTCTCCTCGTCCCAGACGGATTCACGCCTGATCTTCTCTAGGTTGCTGTAGTTGCAGTCGCGCCGGACGAGGGACTGCACCTGGTCCAGTAGCTGCTGGCAGAGCATCAAGTCTCGCTCCTGGCGCCGGATGGTGCTCAAGTAGTTCATCTTTTCCAGCCCCAACTCCAGCTGCAGGTCTTTGATCTCGGTCTCGGCAGCCCGGAGCTGGACAGAAAACAAGTCATCAGGATTGTAAGGTAGAGTGAACGATGGTTACTATGAGTACAGGAATTTTCCAGGCAGAGAAAGATACTCAAGAAACGTTCAATATTTGGAAAGATTTCAAATGTAGGTACAAATTAAGATGAAATTTGTGTGGAGAGATTATTCCACATCCGTTTTAAAGAAAGATTTCGCATGTTTCTCCACATGGATGATTTTTGAATGAACCTGAAGCTAATATTACTGTTGTGATCTTGGAACTCTTGGAAGTTCCTCCTAACTTGGGTTAAAAAGGTGCAATATTTCTTTGATAACCTAAATACCCAAATAAAGCAAGTCCTTCACGTGCAGATCTAGGACTGTACACACAAATGCCAATTTTTTCAAAGCTCCTCTGATTCTGATGCAAAATATCAGAGCAAAACAGATTTTCAAGTGTTTTGAAAATGAAGATTTTAAATGTAAAATTTAAGAGCATTACTTTTATGTTTTATTTCTTCCCTGACAAAGTGTGCTGAGAACTGGCAGGAGCTGCAGCAGATCCATAGGTCAGCAGAGGGAGTCGCATCCCCTCCCATCCCAACACATCCTCCTCCAGCCACACCGAGTCTTTAAAACTGGTGGGGTTTGGGCTTCAAAAGCTTCGTTCCCCACCTGAGGACTGTTGCATCTGGCATTTCATATAAAAAAAAAATCACACAAACAGTATTCTGTCTGAAACACTGCCACAGGCGGAGTCATTCTCTAAACCTACAGCCCTAAACACTGTAATGTAAAAAATGGGCATGGGGAGGAGGAAGGAGCTGCTCCCTCACCTTTTCCTGCACCTTCTCCAGCATCTTGCTCTTGGCTCGAACCTCCTCCTGGATGGAGTCATAGACATTGAGGAGAGCCCTCTCGCTGCTGTCCTCGTTGGATTCCTGCAGGGCAGCCACCAGCTGCAGCCTCCGCTCATCTGCGTATTTCTTCCGGCGTTTGTGCTTTTCCTTCAGGGCCTTGTTTTGAGCCTGTTCCCCCCCGACCACCTGCTGCTCCAGCATCTGCAGCCTGGAGAAGGGGAGCACTTCTCTGAGCTCAGTGTACTGAGAACAGCTGCACAAGCCTGGAGGACTCAGGTCCATCCAGGGGTGACATTTGGGAAGACACAGAAAATAGGGAATTACGCCAAAATTTTCTGCCCTGAGTAATCATGTCAGATTCCACTTTTCTTAGCAGTTTTTGTCATAAATAGAATCCCAGAATGGTTTGGGATTCTTAAAAACCATCCCACCTCCTGCCATGGGCAGGGACATCTTCCACTAGCCCAAGTTGCTCCAAGCCCCATCCAACCTGGCCTTGGACACTTCCAGGGATGGGGCAGCCACAGCTTCTCTGGGCAAAATACTCCACAAAAGCAAGGTATGTCTTATTCCAAGCACCTCAGTCAACAAGGATGTCCTGAAATCCATATATACATTCACAAAATTCTCTTTAAAACCCATGTTTTGTGTAATTTATATTCAAATTATTATTAAAATAAATATTGAATATATTGTTATATTTAATTTTTCTTTGAAAGATGCACAAAAGGTGCCAAAATGACACAGAGAATTATTTTAAAGGGTGAGTGTGGTAGAGCTGAAAGCCACAGTGTGGTTTCCATTTTGGGGCAGTATCAGCCAGAGCTGATGATTTGTGTGACCTCAGCTATTTTAGGGGCACTGTCAGGGGCACAGTGACCTCCATTGCTATTGGAGCACTGGCACAGACCTGTATTTGAAATCATGCTCTGACATGGAAATAAAGCCGTGCTCCAGAGCCATTCCCTTTGTCTGTGCAGGATCTGGAGCAGAGCAGATAGCTCAGGTTGGCCAGCCCTGGCTCAAATTGGCTGATAACCCCTTCACTGATAACTGCCTCTTAATTATGTCCAAACCCTCTGAAATTGCTCATTCTCCTGCAGAACTGACCTACTGTTCTGCTGCACTGCTCCTGCCAGGTGACCTTCCCTTTCCTTTGCTTAATACACAATCAAATCCAAGGATTCAATCCTTGCTCTGCTGAGCTGCCCCAATGTGTAAAGCTCAAACAGGCAGCTTTGAAACCCCCACGCCTGTGGAAGCAAACCCTCCTGCCCAATCTGCACAGAACCTGGATTTAACAATGTGATTAGAAGGGCATTTTCCCTTCTCTGCCACAAAAGGAATAGGATTAATTCTTGCAATAGAACTAGTCCTGCAATAGGACCACTAATATTTGATATCAAATCCAAAGGAATGGTTTCTTTAGAGATCTCTCCATCAACCGACAGAATTGCCCACAAATTACAGACACTGCTGTTCTGCATTTCATAGCAGCTCCTTTTTGAGCCAGGAGAGGCCCAACAGAGCAAGCACAGGCCACAGAAAAGCTGAAAGACTGGTTAAAACCCACAGAAGGACTGGTTAAAACCCACAGAACTGTTCAGAATCAAACTCTGCCATCCACAGCATATCTCGGGTTGAGCTCTTCTAATTTTAATATAGTTCCACACAATGGAGTAAGTGAGAAATCAGCAGAATTTGCTTCAACTGTATATGTCTGGAGCAGCCCTAGCCCCCATGCTGCTTCAGTATGTGCTGGTGTACTCTGGCTAGGAGAATTCTCTCAGGACAGCTCTCACACAGCTGAAAACCTTGAACCACATTGCCTTTGAGATAGCTGGAGTATGAGTCTCGAGCTTGCATCCCTCATATCCCAACCCTGTCCTCCAGGCCCTGACAGTTCCCCTGAAATAGGATTATTGGGAAATTTTGCTCTCAGTTCTGTCTGATGTGCTGCAAACACTGTGAGATGCATGAGCTGGAGGCAAAAGTGGCCTCAGTGATGGGGAAAGTCTATCCATGAGCCACAGGACCACTGCTGCCTTACCTGCAGGGATGTGCGAGGGCTCCAAGTGCCCTTCAAGGACCTTTTTCAAGAGGAAAAGGAAGCATCTCCATAACCTGTGTGGGCATTTAAGGCTCTCCTGACTGCAGCTCCAGGCAGAATTTGTTACCAGGAACACACACTTTTTGGCATCAACATCTGCTGACTTGAACATCTCCATTTTTCTCTCATAATTCTGGAACTTGGCCTCATGGAGCACCACAGGGAACAACTCTTCATCCACCCAAATAGGGCAAAGTTAGTTCTGGGATAAAAACGGCCTGGAGAAGAGAAGGCTCCAGGCAGACCTTAGAGTCTCTTCCAGTGCCTAAAGGGGCTCCAAGAAAGGTGGAGAGGGACTTGGGGCAAGGGCATGGAGGACAAGGGGGAATGGCTTCCCACTGCCAGAGGGCAGGGAAGGAATTGTTTCCTGTGAGGGTGGTGAGGCCCTGGCACAGGTGTCCAGAGCAGCTGTGGCTGCCCCATCCATGGAAATGTCCAAGGCCAGGCTGGACAGGGCTTGGAGAAACCTGGGATAGTGGAAGGTGTCCCTTCCCACGGCAGGGGGTGGGACTGGATGGACTTTAAGGTCCCTTCCAACCCAAACCAGTCCATCATTTTAACTCATATGTGCCTGGTTTGGGGCTGCACTGACAGCTGGAGCTCAGCAGCTGTGGTGTCACAGCAGAAGTGACCTGCTGCTGCCTGTGGGTACTGCCCAGGGGACAGTTGGCATGAGCTGGGATGTCACTGACCTGGCAAGCACCAGCTGCTGGTTTGCAGGCAGGGAAATCCCCAGGGCAGTGACAGCTCCTGCTGCTCCAGCACTGCCCCTGCTCACTCCACCAGTGTCTGTGACAGTCCGAGGTGCTGCTGGGTCCTGGGGACAAGAGGAAAACAAAGGCTGTGGCTCTGGGAAGATGCAATGAGAATCCTGGAGGAGATGAAGCACGACATCGCCCACTTGGGTTTATTATCCCGAGGGGAGAAGGAGCCTGGAGAGTACCTGGGCTGCCATTGGCTCTTCATGTGCTGCAGCAACAGCCTCTTCATGTGAAGGTGTCTGGTCAGAGGTCATTCTAGTCTGTGTGTCAGCTGAAAAAAGGAAATTCACACGATGTTGGTAATGAGCTATGCAAAACTAGACACAGATCTGTGAAACCATCCCATAAAGCCTTCATCCTAAGCTAGGAATGACATGTCTGAAAGGAATGTCATTTACCTACTTCTGCTGGTCAGTAAAAACCATGAAAGACTGAGAGGGTGTATCAGGTAGGGAATGCAGATTGTACAGGGCTGGAAGAGCCTGTCTCCAAAAATAATCCATTTCAGAGGCCGGGGGTGCACATTTGTAATCAGAGGAGGAAAAAATAAAGAACCTCTCAGCCTTCACCTTAGAAAGTGATCGCACCAAAAATGAACAATATAGATTCAACAATTACTGCTGGGTGATAAGTGTTGTGTGAGCCCATTGCAAACCATGCTCTGAGGCACTGCGGGTGTCAATGAAAGCGGTAACGGAGCAGAGAGCTGGCAACAATTTCTAGGATGTGAGAGGAATATCAGCGAGTGATGGTGTGGATAATCCACCGGGAGAGCAAGTGCTGCAGCATATTTGCATACGGAGGAAGAGACTGCAGCAGCCACCCTGGCCTCAGGAATGAGAGCCCAATGGGATAGGGACAGAGCAGGGACCTCTGCTCCAGAGACATGCTGCCCTCAGTCAGGGGAAACTCTGCCATGTGGGTCAAAAACAGGCATTTCATTCAAAAATGAAGCTTTCCATTGCCTCAAGGCTTACAGGCTGGTCTGGACAGGGAAAGAAGTCAGGGAAATAGGGAAGAGGACACATCTGGGACAGAGAGTTAAATCAGGCCCAGGAGAGGCAGAGTTCCTGCTCCTGCTGTAGATAAGGATGGGTTGAGAGCACGGACTGCTGCTGCCAGGCAGCACTGGCTGCAGTAGCAGCTGCTACCATTTAAAGGCTGCAGTGGCTGCCACAGATCTGACTCTGCAAAACAGTCCCTGCTCCAGAGGGAACCTGAGCCTCCACCCGCCTCCACCACACCTGCTTCCTTCCTGAGGAGATCCTCAAGAACAGACACCTTGAGGTCAAAGTCATCCCTCAGGCTGCTGATGTCCTTCTCCAGGCGGGCGCGGGATGCCTGCTCCTCTTGGTAGCCAGCCTGGAGCCGGGCCAGCCTCTCCTCATACTCCTGCAAGGCACAGCAACAGCCCTGTGACTGCTCTCTAGGTCACATCCAGCTCTGTTCCAGGTCACACCTTACACCCATGCCAATGCAACTCCACCGCCCTGTATTCACTGACTTTTTCTGTGACTAAAAACGGCTGCCTTGGGCAGTTGTAGTGCCCTGGAAGGAACTTTCTAAAGAGCAAGGAGAGAGTTTTGTTTCCCTCAGGCTCCTCATTCTTCCTTCTAGCTCTGTGTTCCTCTTTTTCTTCATCCCTGTACTGTTCCTAATATCTTTGACTACTGCTTTCCTCAACTCTATTCCTCCCTTCTCTGACAGTTTCACATGTAGTTCCTGCAAAAATTCTTCTTGAGAATCCATTCCAATCCATCTCCAGAGAGGTGGGAACAAGACGTGGGTTGTAATAAAGCACGTGGCCTCCATAACACGACCTGTTCATAGGAGAAGTCCAGGGATTAGAAAATATTAAGTGTTCTGGAAAGGCTGAACCATATTTGTAATGATTACTATGAAAAAAAAAGGTTTTAGTCAAAGCCACTCTGGGGTATCCCTTCCCAGCTTACTTCTCTGATCTGCTGCTTCTCTGCTTCCAGATCCACCTGGCGTTTGACATGGGGAGCTGGATTTGCTCCCAGGTGAGCAGCCTCAGCAGGTAGAAACCCTACAGAGCAAAGGAGAAATAAAAATCCCTCGCAGTCACTGGGTGGGATTGTCTGCACAATTCCTGGAAGGAGAACAAAGAACCTGGCTGCCAGGAAAGAACATGGCAAGCCCTGTGCTCCTCCAAACCGCACTCGCTGCCAAAACACCCACTGGCCAGAGGCTCCATAGGTGTGAGGAGAGGGGGAGAGGTTCAAGCTTCAGGGGAAATATGGAAGTGAATATAATTATATGGTATTTATAAATACAAATATCTCTTTCAAAAAGTAACAGGAGACTTGTTTCCAGGGCTGTGCTACAGATTTGGGAGATAAAAGCCACTGGGAAGAAGAAAAGTGCAAGGAAATTACCTTCTTTGTTCACAGCTATTTCTGAAAGGTGGCAGGAAGGGGGGAAAAGTCATCCTATAGCCTTATTCCCCTGCTGAAAGTTGCCCTATTTTAGGAGATAATTCTCCAAAGGTGATCAGTTCCCTAAAGACTGCTCTTCCCTGTTTGTTCCTATATTTGCTATTCCTCCTCCAGAGAAAGAGTGCTGAGGCTGGGTTGAGTCCTCAAGCACTGCCGTCAGGAGGGCAAAACTTCTCTTGTGTCCAAAATTCACATTGTAGGAGAACAAGGGCTGAATGCTCACTTTGAAAACATACACACATACATATTTAATAAATAATTTTACAGTATTATTTCTTTCGCAATTCATTTTTGTTCTTCCAGCTGAAACCTCTCTTCTGCAACTGACCAAATTCTAGCCACAACCAACAAGAATAACCAAGGATCTGAATTCCATGGCAGCGTTTTCTAACAGAATTTGTCACTATTGAAAATACTGGATAATTGAGATGGTCTTTGCCAGTAGAGTAAGGTCAATTTGGCAGCAGTGAAGGAAAAGTCTGTAACCAGAATTGAGAACTCTTCCTCCAACAGCTAAGGGAAAGCCTGAGGTGAAATTCAGCTAATGTTTTATGTGTAAAATTCCCTTTTTTGACATCTCTACAGCCAGTAAGGGCTCTCCTACCCAACAAGTCACTTGTGCCCATCTGTTCAGCCAGAATGGCCCTGAGCTTCTTAATCTCCTCCTGGTACTCCCTCAGCAGGGCATCCTTGGGGTCCTCATTGATGCAGGGCTTGTTCTTGATGTTCTTGGCTCGATTTGCATAGCGCAAGGTGCTGAGGCTTTCCTCATAGCTGTCATCAGCCGGAGACACACACGCCACCATCAGGGTCCGGGTGTTCCCTCCCAGGGAGTCCTGGAGCAGCCTGGTCAGCTTGGAGTCTCGGTAGGGAATGTGTCTGCACCTGCCATCGACCAGGGCTGAGATGACATTGCCCAGGGCGGACAGGGAGAGGTTAATTTTGGTGGCCTCTTTGAGCCGCTCCCCCGTGGCACCAGTTCTTGACTGTCTCTCACTTCCTGCCAGATCCACCAAGTTGAGTTTGGCAGCCCTAAGGTGCTCCTGCCCTCGCTCATCTGCATGGAAACCATTCCACGTTAGCTCTTAGATGGAAGCATTTCAACAGTCAAGAGCCAGCATCTCTCAGCATCACATCCTGTTCCAGCCCTGTTCTTTGTCTGCATTGGGGCCCTGACTCCCTGAAGTAAATAAATATCTACTTAATCTTAACACTGCTCATTTTAGTGCTTTCCTCAACAGGATCCACAGTAAAAATTTCATGCCTGTTCTTACTCTCCCAGTGAGCTCTGAACACACACACACACACACACACACCCCTCCACATATATCCACAGTATTTACAATTTCAGCCAAAGTCGTCTACAAGTAACATGATCAGACCATGAGTTTATACAACTTTTTTCCTCCTCAGATTGTTTCATGAAGAGAAATTTAGATTAGATATACAGAAATTCTTCCCTGTGAGGGTGGTGAGGCCCTGGCACAGGGTACCCAAGAAGCTGTGGCTGCCCCATAACTGGAAGTGTCCAAGGCCAGGCTGGACGGGGCTTGAAGCAGCCTGGGATAGTGGAAAGTCTCCCTGCCCATGGCCCAAACCCCCCAGATGAGGAGATGGATCCTGGTGAGGAGTCAAACCCGGTGAGCTGGTGCCATTCCCATCACTTTAAGGCAGAAGCGGATGTGAGCTGAGGCTGCCCAGCTGCCTGGACACACACCTTACACATGGAATACCTGCTTCCTGCTCTGCATTTGAGGCTGCCACAGTGTGATGCAGACATTCGCTCTGAGGAAGGCAGAGTGCATGTGGTTCCTTTAGGGACCCCGCATTTTGCTGGCTCCTTAACTTTCCCAGCCTCAAGCCCAGCAAAGACTTGGACACACATTCCTGAACTGCTGCCCTAAGCCCTGGACCACACTCTTGGATGTCCACATCCCAAATATTCCGTAAGATTGCAACCCAAATTCAAGGGAAGAGCTCCTTTAGCATTTCAAGCATAGAAAACATCAAGATTTTAACTGAATCTGCCCTTTTCCAAACAGACTTCCACAAAACCTGGCCTTCAAAGAAGTCAGAGTTCTGTTTTACAGCTCTGGACAATACCTAAACATGAGCAATGAACAACCTGATGCATGAGGGAAAGTTGAAAGTTCACAGGTAAACACCAAAAACTTGAAAATCTGTCATTCCAGGATATTTCTGTTACAATGGATTAGTAACTGTGGACTTTAATGTTTGCTGCTGAGCAAACTTGTTTCACTCCAGTTCATTCTCATGTGTCAAGACATGGGAGAACAGGGTAAAAACAGATGGAGCTTAAAGAGAGCACCCTCTCCTTATCCTTTCTGAGTTCTGGGGTGAGGGAGCAGTCACAAAAAATAGATTTTCTAACCCTTTCCCTCCTTCCCTTGGTTTATGTAAACACTGCCAGGCAATCCAAAAGTTGTTTTGTTTCCTGCTAGTCCTTTTACCCACCAAGGCTGTTTGTTCCAGCTTGGAGATCATGGTTTAGTTCCTATGGTGTGAGAAGGCCCCCAGGCTCTTGTTAAAATATCTGCAGCAGCCTAAAGATCTCCCCTGCCTAATTCCCTGTCATCCCATTGGCCAGGGCTGATGGCAGAAGCACACAACATAAAGGAATGAAACACCTGCTAATCTAAGCAAAAATACTGTAAAAATAAATGAGTATAAAAAATAAAATAAAAATTTTAAAAAGGTGTAAAAATCTAAGTGAAAATACTGATGGGAACTTGAATGTTTCAAACATCTGCAGCCGAAAGCCCACTATTTTCCGTAATTCCTGAATGTGTTACTTTAAAAAAATAATTTTAATCCCTTTAAAATATCAACTCCGTGTAAATTATAATTTACTACAGGCTCACCCGGAAAAGAAGTTTTAACTATTTATGAAGCCTAAAGATGACAACCGAAATACCAGCTTCATCAACTATCAATGCTCACCCCAGCAGAACCATCCGGTTTATGGTGACTGGGCCAGAGCCCTCAACTTTCTCCTCAAGTATTACAGCTGTTTTTAACTGCCAAAGCTGCAGGTTTCCCACCTGCCATCCCATTCCATGTCATTTTTTCAAAGCTTTAAATCAGAGAAATTCATTCTAGATTGAGGGCCCTGCACCAATCTGGAGCACAGAAGAGGAGTGCAAATAGTTCTTTTTCCCTCTTGGGATTAAAGTTGGGATTTTACAGACCCACACAATGAATCCACTGTCTGTGCTAATTGAGAGATTCCCCAAATCCCTCACTTACTGAGTGGAAAATGAGGTACTGTCATCAACATCTGGAACCACAATTTTGGAAGACGTTGTGTAACTTTCCCCCTGACTAAAACAGCTGAAGAAAATGAAGCCAAGCTGTTCCCAGCCAGGATCAAAGACAAGGCAGAGATTAATTCCTTTCTGCTCCCAGAAAAACCCTCTTGAGGTCCCTGTTCAAACCCAGCAAGCCAGCTCTTCCAACTAAAGAAATACCAGTAAGATACTCATGAAAGGAAAATTAGTCACCAAAACTTTAATAAAGGATCCTTTAACTCCATCTTTAAAAAATATGCCCTGTGATTAGCTCAGTGAAGGAATTGTCAGGTGATATGACCAGAATGGTTTGAGTTGGGAGGGACTCTAAAGTTCATCTCATTCCACCCCTGCCGTGGGCAGGGAAACCTTCCACTATCCCAGGTTGCTCCAAGCCCTGTCCAGCCTGGCCTTGGACACTTTCACAGGGCCTTACCACCCTCACAGGGAAGAGGATTTTTCTCCTGGACCTACAATCATTTGGGATCTAAGGGTAGCTGTGAGATGATGAGTGACCACACAGATCCTGCACCCTGCCAGGCCCAGGCCTAAGGCAGGACACCAGGTACCCACCTACAGTGCAGATTTCCATCCTGACAGTAAAGATGGAGTGGGAGCGGGAGGAGTCCTTGTTCATGAGGGTGAAGCCCACTGCTCTGTTCCTGCAGCCCCTGTCCATCAGCTGCTCACACTGTGCCACGCTGTGCACGGCGTGCAGGGACAGCCCCTTCACGTACACCCCCTGCTCCGGGTGCTCCTTCAGCTGCCAACAGGACAATGCAAGCCAGGTCAGGACAAGAGGCACTGAAACCATGGAAAATTACACTGGGAATGGCCTGGGAGCTTGAGGGCTATGTGAAATTTAAACTGCAGTATGACAAAACCACATCTGACTGCCACCAAAAAGCCTTATTTCTGAAGGAGGAATAAAACCACAGAAAAAGAAGGAACCACCTTCACGGCTCAAAAGAACTCAAGTTAAAAGTTGCTGATTGATTCAGACATCCCCCAGGCCATGAGGAACCCAGCTCCTATCCACCCTCCACCTTCTCTATTATTAAGCTGCATATTTTAAACCAGAATCAAAATACATTTCACCTATTATGGCAAAGGCTCTAAGATCTCCTCAGCCATAGGAAGCTTTTTTTAATATCAAAGCACAGATACAATATTCTCAGATATTGTTCCCGGTGCTTTGCTGAACTCTCTGCTCTGAGTGGGTGGCTTGAGCTCACTGACAACATTCCCAAAGTCACACCTGTGACACACAGGAGAACTGTCACCATTTTTCTCCAGATTAATTAATTTTTGAATGAGCCAAAATCCTATTTGGGCCCCTGGGTTGAGACAGAGCATTAAACACCCAACAGCATCTTCTCAGTAATTATCAACCATACGGATGAAAAGTTTTATACAGAATGTTAATAAACTATAGAAATATCCAAAGTTTTGAGTAACCCATCAAACCTACATAAAAACCATAAAATAATCCAGAGATCCCTGCACTCCTACACCAGCCCCCTCCACACTGGGAATTTTAAATGAGCTGAATTAATTTTCCACAGCTCTGTTACGCCCCACATCTGCTAACTTCATCACCAAAACTATCTTTATCATGTCAGCTGGGATATCGAGATATGGTTGTCATGATGGAGCAACAGAGACCACGTTTGGCACTGTGACTTCCAAAGAGGAGGCTCAAATACTTCAGTGACGTTCACGCCTCAAGAAATGATGTAAAAGAGTGTTTACTGTTAAAAAATCCCACAGAACAGAGCAGAAGTGACTGAAAATTAACTGGGTGGTATTTATCCTTGTTCCAAAGCTGCTACTGCCCAGGATGAATCCAGGTACAGTCACAGCCAGACTGCTCAAACACTGTGACCTGTCTGTGCTACTGAGAACCCCAGGATTGGCCTGGCTCTCTTTGGGGTGTTGTAGAGTCCCTGAGGAACACCTGGCTGAGGCTGCAGTCACTGAGGTGAAAGGCAAAGGAATGAACAAAAATGGGATTCTGAGGGAGAGCTGAGGGACACAGGGGAACGCAGTGGGTCAGCCTGGGATTTGTTTCCACAAGACACGACTCCCTCAAGTACTCAGTGGAGGCAGCAACAGGCAGTGTGACAGAGTTACCCTGGAAACTGCTCTGCCCAGCTCCTGCCCTCCCAGTGCCAATTGCGTCGCCATGGAAACCCGTGTCACCGCGGATGTGGAACAAAGGATGGGAAACTGCAGCAAGAAGTCCCCTTCTCCCACTCTCCCTCTGCACGAGACAGGCAAAGCATGCTTGGAATGTGGAGCAGAGAGGGGTTTGCCTGCCTTAAAGTCAGAAACCTGATAAAAAGATCTGCCCTGTAAGGCAGTTTGGGTCTGTTGCCAGCCCAGAGTGTCTCAAGGTGCTACTGCCTTGGTTTTCTTCACCAGGGCAGTCCTGCAAGGAAGTAAATTGGGACAGGAGATGTCTAGCTCCCTCCAGGAATACATACAAAAGGATCTGCAAAGCCACCAAGAGGTAAATTTTATAAAGATCCCTGGTTAAGATTTTGGGAGAGTTTGCCCTTCTGTGGTCCTGTAAACTTCCAATGTGTTCTCATGGGGAGTAATATCTGCTGTGTCCCCTCAAAACAGATCAGCCTTCTTTTGTTTAGGCAGATAAAGAGATCACCCGTGGCTCCACTGGACCAGATTAAACATTTTGAAGGCCCAGAATCCTCTTGCTTTAGATACAAGCATGAGATGAAGAGGATGAGGAAGAAACTGCCCCACGAGCACCTTCTTCCATCCTTGTCCAGGAAAAGATTTTCACAGAGCTGGTGCTGAGCTACCAGCCATTATCATGTGGGATACACTGGACATGTCTTCGACTGCATCCTGTTCCTAAACTTTCACTGAAGTCCCTCAAAAGTCCCTTTTGACAGAGCCCATTGTTGCACTTCTGTAAGTCATGGTAACACCTACATGAGCCAATTAAAGCACTTAATTAAGACACATTGAGACCACCTCACCTCCAGCTTCTGCTTGGTGTCAGCTCCCAGAAGGTCTCGTACATCCTCATTGTAAATCTCCAGGTAGGAGGCTCTCAGCAGGAACTTGGCATTTTCAGCACACTGCACAACACAGAGAGGATTGGGGGTGAGGCTCTCGCAGCACACAGAACTCCTCCTGCAGCTGGGTGCCCACTGCCCTTCAGCACCTCATCCAATCTCTGCTGGCACTTTGTTCCCAGGTGGAACCACTCAACACACTCACTGCAAGGCACTTTTGGTCCTGCCACACCTGAAGTCCATCAAGTCATCAGGGATGAGGTTGCAGTTCATCTGACTATGGACAGGCCTCAGCTTAAGGATGAGAAGCAGTGCACCCCAAACCCATCCCCATTGACAATTCCCGTGTGTCATCAGCACTCACTTCTTGGAATAGGACACCAAAAAAGTTTTTCTAGTGAAAACTTTTCAACAGGATCTCTTTCACACCCACCTGTATGCTCTCAAAGATGTGTTCAAATGCCCTGGGAATGATCCCTTTCTGTGAGGAAGGATCCGCAACTCCCTGCATGGTGAATGACTTCCCACTGCCAGTCTGGCCATAGGCAAAAATGGTGCCGTTGTAGCCTTCTGTGACACCCTGGAAATGGGAGAAAACCAAAGAAAACAGCCATCATCTTTGCCTAACTCAAAATACATTGTTTTGATTCATTCCCCCCCCTAAAAGGTATTTTAAAGGAAGAGCTGGAAGTAAACAGCAAACAGCTGCTTAATCTTCACACGCCACCAGGGTATAGTAATTACAAAATTAGCATATAAATCAATGATTTTCTCTCAATACTGAGAATCTTGAAGCAATGCAGGTGTTGAAAAGCAGTTGAAAACACCAATACTTAGAAAACCAGAATATTGTTGCCATAGGGCATAAAAATCTTACGAGATTCAAAGAGACAACTAGAATAATGGTTGTGGGGTGGCCAAAGGGCTGACTTTGAATAATTTTTGCTTGGCAAGCTGCTCACTGTCACTTGTCCTTATTTCAGAGAAGAGTGGTAGGAACAGAAAATAACTGGATTTCTTAAGGTTTGAATAAAATAAAAAGAACCTTTTAATCTAATGTCTACTCTTTATAGCCCTGCTTGTTCTCATGATCAGGAACTTCCATCATGAGCTATTTAATCCATGTTCCTTCTTCTAACAAAATTGGGGTTTTGGGCAACGTTGGGCTTTTTTTGCTTAACGGGTTCTTTCCTCACCTCAGCTGTTTTCTGTGCTGATCTCTTTAAAAGGAAACAAATGGATCCCCTCTCATTGTGCCAATCTAAGTCAGACTGAGGTTCCCCATCTTCTCTACGGTTTCTCACTTGACAGTAAAAATGTCCCTAAAATAATCAGTTTTGATACCAGCGAAGCTGTGGCTGCCCCATCCCTGGAAGTGTCCAAGGCCAGGTTGGATGGGGCTTGGATAGTGGAAGGTGCTCCTGCTGATGGCAAGGAGTGGAATGAGATGAGCTTTAAGGTCCCTTCCCACCCAAACCAGTCTGGGATTCTATGATATAAACATCCACCTAAAACAATTAAATGTGATTCTCTCCTCCTTGCCCTGCTGGCTGCTAATGAAGTTTTGTTTCTTCACAATTTCCCAGCCTGTTTTTGGGATAGTGTCTACCCTCCTCTGCACCTCTGGCTGGTAGCTAAACCTCTCAAAGCAGCAGACAGGGCTTTCTGTCTGTAAATCACAGAATCCCAGAATGGTTTGGGTTGGGAAGGACCTTAAAGTTCATCTCGTTCCACCACCCTGCCACAGGCAGGGACACCTTCCAGTATGGGGGAGGTAAAGTAGATCCTGCTCCACTTAGGGATCATCTGTGGAACTCCTCAGCCCATGTCCCAAGCAGACAGAACATCCTCTGTTGGAAGAGACCCACAGGATCACCCAGTCCAACCCCTGGCCCTGCACAGACACCCCAACAGATCCACCCTGTGCCTCAGAGCACTGTCCAAATGCTCCTGGAGCTCTGGCAGCCTCGGGGCCATGCCCATTCCTTGGGGAGCCTGGGCAGTGCCCAGCACCCTCTGGGGAAGAACCTTTTCCTGATATTCAACCTAATCCTCCTTGGCACAGCTCCAGCCATTCCCTCAGTCCTGTCCCTGATCATCAGAGCAGAGATTGGAGCTATTCCTCAGGAGGACCTGCAGTCCCTGATGAGTTCCTCTCAGGCTCCTCTTTTCCAGGCTGAATACACCAAGTGCCCTCAGCCACTCCTTGTGTGGTTTCCCCTCAAAGCCTTTCAAAAACTTCGTGTCCCTCCTTAGGCTGGACTAAGAGCTTTAGAACTTTCTTTCATTGTGGTGCCAAACCTGCCTCCATCCCTTGCTGCATGGGGCTCCCCAGGGTCCCCACTGACCTCTACGAGTGGGTAGGCGATCTCGTTGTAGATGTGCTCGGTGCTGTGCTCCCCACTGAACGCCCCGTCGAAGGAGAACTGCCTGGGGGGCTCCGCGGGGGCCGCGGGGTTCTGCAGGAGGCACTGGCCCCGCGCGCTGTCCACGCCGACGATGGCCCGGCATCCCAGGGCCGCCTCACGCCCGCTCAGGGGCCGGCAGCGCACAGCCACCTTCACCGCCTCCGCGGCCATCGCCCGGTCACCCACACACCGGGGACACCCACACACCGGGGACACCCACACACACCGGGGTCACCCACACACCGGGGGGTCACCCACACACCGGGGACACCCACACACCGGGGACACCCACACACACCGGGGACACCCACACACACCGGGGTCACCCACACACCGGGGGGTCACCC
>VZRL01000771.1:0-119496 GCA_013397895.1 Origma solitaria
TTACCATTGGCATTTAGATTAAAGTATTTCCTATTCAAAAGAAACAACAAGTGATCACTACAAAGAACACGTTTGGAGAGTCAGGATATTGCTGAACTAATACAGTCCTGAGACAGGTATGTTGTGGCCAAGAACAGCCTCTCAACAGCTTAAAGATCATACGATTAAGTTGAACTTGTAAGGCCTTAGTAACTCTGATGTGCTGCAGGAGTTATTGGCCACTGTGGAAACAGAAATGCAATTAGCTTCTGTATCAGCAGTCCTTTTTCTAAATTCTGGCTTCAATTTCACCTACCACAAGAACATCTAAACTATTTCTGAACACAGACCCTTTCCTAGAACTGCCAGAATCTATCAAAGTTGGCAATCTTAGAAAACCAAGAAACCCGACATGGAGTTTTAAACATTTCAATAGTTACCAATTTATTTTTATAAAAAAAATGGTAGCAATGTAGAATACAGCAATATTTTCTGGTTCCACACACGCAGGTTGTGAACATTCCAAGCAATGTGTACATTTTGGAAAGAGACTAGACAAGAGAATTGACCGAAATGTTACTGAACACGGGAAGATTTTTAAAAAAGGCTAAAAATTAGGTATCAGTAGTGTCTTCTTAATATTGCTTTCCTTACTGAAGACTGAAAAAAAAAAACCCACTTGACTTCACAGAGAGGGTTATAAAATGGGGGGGAAAAGGCTGCTACNAAGGGGGGGAAAAAGACCACAAAACACCCAAAAACAAAAAAAAAAAAAAAAAAAAAAAAAAAAAAAAAATCATACTTCAATATTTGCATACTTGATAGCAGCATTCTCCCATTGAACCATATGAAACTACAGGAAGAAAACATCAAAGCAAGAAAAAAAAAAAAGGCAGTTATCCATCAGTATTCAAAAACCTAGAATGAAGTCACTAAGTAAATGAACACTTATTGAGATTTAATCAATATCTACATTCTTAGCTGCTTCCAACTCTGTTCCAATAGAAACATGAAGTTGAGTGTCAGCTTTGTGTATTTTATTTTTGGCCTATTTGAGCTCTTCCAGTTCATAGTTCACTGCATGCTTGGAGTAGAGGGTCATTATAAATCCTTCTACACAATGAACTTTAAGTAGACAGTTGAAAATAAAATGTACTACTTGTAAACACACAAAAAAATACAAGCTTTTTTTGTTTTAAGTGAGCACTGGCTCCAGATAGATTATCTTCGGTATCTACCTCTTTCACCTCTGTCTCTGTCCCGGTCACAAATCCTCTCTCTCTCCCTTTCCCGATCACGGCCTCTGTCACGTTCTCTGTCTCTCCGATTATCTCGAGGCCGGTCACGCTCCCGCTCTCGGTCCCTCTCCCGGGGCCGGCTTCTCCGCCCGCTGACAACGGCTTGTGTGCGGCGAAGGAAGTCATCTACTCTCATGTCATAGTCGTGCTGTGATGAAAGGAGAGCTCTGCTGTTTTCTTTCCCAAATTAGAATTCCCTCCCTCTTCTATACAGCTGGTGTAACTTTTCAGAAAGCCAGTATTTAAAAAAAGATGAACCCAAACAAACAAGTGTCCAGCATCCATGTGCAGAATACGGGGTTCAAATACCAGATACCAGCAAAAGACCTGAAAGCTAAGGAGCTTTCCAAGCCAGCTAACAGAAATTTAACCATCTGCCCTGGTTTCTGATGTGCCTATAAGAAGTTTCAAAACACAGAATACTGCTGATAAAGTAATTTGTTGTCCATGAGCACAGGCAATATTACAGGCTTGTCCTTATTCAAACTGGGCTTCAGCATGAAAATGCTCAGAGGTGGACAGCTGTAAGCTAGTTAAGCACACACCTCAGTTTAAAAGTCTGAGAATTTTTCACTTCTACCTCATCAGGTAGAGAAAGGCTTTTCAAATTTTCTGGAAGCATCTAGTCAATCTCAACAACTGATCTTTCCAAGGAACTCTAATCCAAGTAATAAAAATGCTGTCTATCATAGTCAACAAAGCTCAGGTTAGGTTACCCCTGGACCCCAGATTCCCACTCTGGCCTGCAGACTAGCATCCCCTCCATCTGTGTGCACACTTACTACTCGTTTGTCTCTGTATCTTGCTTCATGTGGTACAGGATGATGTCCTGAGTATGGAGGGTGAGCTTGAGGTGGAGGTGCATGGTGCTGATAGTAAGGGTGGTGTGGTGGTTGCTCCATACCAGGATACGGTGGCTACAAGAAAGTTACAGAAGTTTGTTGAATGTTTCAAAGCAAAGGGATGCACGCAAGGTGTGCATCATTTAGATGGAAAACACAGCATCTAAATATATCTGATCACAGCCTCCTAACTGAATAGCAGACTACTTTCCATTAGGCTGGCATGCTTTACTACCTCTCTACCATTGCTTGGAGAAGTTTGGTCAACACCCTCCCCAAAACCAACATCCCTTTATTCCATATCTGCCTCAACATGACACTGTACATAAAACTTCTCCCGCTTAAATGCGGCAGTTTTGATTTTGGATTTTTTAAACCTTTTTATACAGAATGTGAATTCTGTCCAAACCAGCAAGCTCTTCTAGAAACGAGTCATACTCATTCCTTATGAATATGTTTCTATTTTAAATGAAAGAAACTGACTTTGCAAGATAAATTATTTTACAAAATGCTAGCAGATTTTTTTTTTTAAAACAAGACACATTTTGGCTGATTTCTTCTATTTCTTCCATCAGCAAGGTCTTCCTTTGCCATATTACCAAAGCATCTTTGCTTGCTTTTTTTTCCCAAAGAAAGTAAGTGGAAGTGCTGGATTTTAGGACAACTGCTTGGACAGCAGCCAGAAGGGACTGGAAAAAAAAAAAGGGGGGGGAGTTTCTGGAGGCTTAACTGTGTTTGAAAAACTTTTTCTCTCCATCTGACAACCTTATTCACTTCCTTCAGTTGTAAGGAGTTGTGTTTCAGCTGAGAAAAATTAGAGACTATAGAAGCATCTCTACATCTGGCACTGCTTTTTGCTCAGTGCCAGTAAAACACAAGCCAAAGGCTCATTACAGTTATGCAAAATCAGGCTAGACTTACTAAATATAACCAAAATAACCTCACTATGACTACTCCTCCTGATATAAAGGCAAAACCACAACTTGTGAAAGTGAACTATCTACACAGCTGTAGATATGTACACTCAGATATCTGCTCATCTGAGTAGGGAAAAAGGTGCGTTTCAGTGGAGGCTGTAATACAGGAAGACTTATTTTAATTAGGTTGTGCAGCACATTTTGCTACTTTCCTGCATGCTTCACTGCCATAGCCAAAGGCAAGCCATTCCACAGTGCTAGAGCATGCCAGCCCATTCCATGAGCCTCTTTAACAAGTCCACCTCTTTGATGCATTTGCTGTTTGAGAGAGAGCCAATTACTATGAGCATTCAGCAGAATACAGAATGTGACACACCCTCTTGTGTAGGCTAAAGGAGGGTTCTGCTATTTCCTCAGATCTTACTATGAATGCCAGACTGTTGAGAGTGAATTTCAAAATACTTGTTTATCAGTATTCTTCCCCTAAAATTTTTACATTGTTACAGCAAAGATACATTTTAGGAAAAGCGAAGAGTTGAGTGCACACTAAATATGCCAGGCTCCTTTAGAGGAAAATAAAAAGCAGCTGTATTCTATGGAGAAAAATTGAATTCAACAAGACACAAACCATTCCTTGCCATGGTGGTGGTGGTCCCATGTTGTGGAATTCCCTCACGTAATCATTGTAGGACTAAAATGAAAGACAGTAATATTAAAATTTGTGATGAGTGTTCTTTGAAATGCAGAAAGCTGAATGTAAAAGTTCCCCAAAATCTGCATGCAACAACTTACCCCATTTAAAAATACATCTCGTCGAACTCCTGAAAATCGTCTGTTGGGAATAAAAATTTGTAGAACTAAATCCAACTTATCCATGCAGACAAGTTACCAGGGCAGAAAATTAATAACATGAACACACCTTACCTGTCTACTTCAGGATATCTGGGATCCTTTATATACCCTGTTCGAACATCAAGCAGTATTAATTCACTTTACCATCTCAAGTTAGCAGTCTTAAAAATTATATTCATTAGAAAGTGTCATTTCACTTTGTACAGCTATGAAATTATGTCTACCTGCTATTACCCTCCTTTTAAAATGATTCTCAAAAACTTACAGTTTCTTATACACAATGCAGACAAATCGTATAATGCAGTAACAAAAATGTGACATAGATAAAACCGTAAGAACTTGCACACAGTACCAACAAATATGCAAGAGGGAAACTGCAAATAAAAACTTGAAATTTAGTCAAATGAATTATGAATGCACAAGAATTTGAAAAGTACTGTCTTGGGGCAGTTAGCATGTGGCTGTTACTACTTCCTAACTGTGTATTCAGTAAAATGTGTTCATCTGGGCAAGGCTTAATGCTGATTTCATAGTATGTTTTGGATACAATGATACAAAGGAAATTGAAAACAAACTAAAAAGTATCTGGAAAAAGCCTCATGGGGAAAAGAATTCTCACAGCTCCAGTAAACCCCAAGAAGGAAACTTTAAACAGCTCAGTAAAAAGGTGCAAAACACCAGACATGATTGAGCTAAAATAAAGTAATGCTTCTGAGCTTCATTATTTTAAAAAAAATCTTGTTCTGTTTTTTAAACAATGGTCTCAGAAAAATGGAGGGCGGCAACAACACTTTTTGCATGAAAGTGTGCAGGCTTTGCAGACAAGCTGGACAGATAAATGCATGTCCTTAATGGATTTAGAAATCTACCACTGAACTAATGGAATGTGCTTTTCTAACAGATGTGAAGCACAATTTGGTAGACTAAAAGTGACAATTTCTTAATGGCTGCTTTCTGAAGAGAAAAAAATGCTGCACTATGACCAGTGCTGTTGCTACGCTACCATTGCAAACATTTCTTTATGTACAACAACGAATTTCCCTTCTCAAACTCATCATTACATCCTCTTGTAAAATGCAGTGCAACATCCCCCTCCCTTTTCTTATGTCAAGCTTGTAAAAAAATTCCCTGAAAACGTAACTGAAGGTCTACCATCATCTCCACTCAGAGGCTGCTGGTCAGGCAGTGTCAGCTGACTTTCCCAGGTGGAAATTTCTCAAACATTTTCATTTGATGATTAGTATCTTGACAAGTAGGTCAGATCTATTCTTGTGCCCCCATTATCATAGCACTTAGGAGGATCATTCACAACAATGTACACAATTCAAGGCTCCTAGAAAGGGCTCAGCCTAGGATAACTCAGCTCTCTCTCAAACCAGTGAAACAGTGTCACTGACTTCTGCGAGAGGTGGGTTAAATCAGCAGGCGGCACTTGGAACAAGTCACATTTTATATCCCAGTTATATCAATATTTTACTTCTGAATTAACAAGGATATACTAAAAGAGAAAACACTTGTGAATTGGTGCACACAAATCTTCATAGTAAGATATTAACCTGGTCTTTGGTGAAACTCAGGGGGATAGTCAATCCTTGGTTTCTTTCTGCTGTTATGAATATCATAATCTTCTGGTCGACGCCTACACAAATTAGATATCAAAGATTAAACAAGGTTGCTTGGAGCATTTGTCACAGCAGAATACCACACAGGAATAGTCTGAGCTGCCCAGGATATCAATGTAATCATTCTCAATTCTATTTGCTTCAAAATATTCTACAGCTTTAAGTCTGAACTGAAAGAATCAGAAATAGCTCAATTACATACATTCCACTGTTACTTTCTGTCTACAGGAATTTTGGTACTTAAGGAAGGAACTCTACTCAACTGTACTTTCATATCAAACAAAAGGAAACAAATTTGTCTAAACCAAACTCAGGCATTAACATAACACTTTCCATGTTACATTTTGAAATAACCTATTGGACAACAAAAAATTTCACAGAACATTGCAGTCAGGGGGTCTGAAGACTACTGCATTTGATAGTTACGGGGTAAAGAATTCTATAAAAGGTCTACTTCTATAACATTTATAAATAAAACTCTGCATGCTTTGTGAAATTGCAACTTTAACTCTGACTTTCCCAATTGGGTAGGCCAATGATATTATTTCTAATAACTTCTGTTCTAAGCAATTTACCAGCACATCATTGGTGCATTTTACAATTTAATAACGCTCCAGCTCCCTAATAATTGAAATAATTGTATTTTTAATAATTTTTAATCTCTTTTCTATAAAAAACAGCTCTTTGACAGAAGAGATGTTAAGAACTCTGTTCCTTATAAAGCTGCATTCCAGTTGCTGCTATGCTCAATAAAGAGATGACAACTGGCTGCTTATTTTGCTCCAAGGTACATGAACATTACTGGGAGACTCCAACGCTAGTGCAACAGTGTTTCTAAACACAAAGCAGCTACAAAACCATTCCCTTCCCTTCCCTTCCCACCCCCCTCCCCAGCAGTATAATTCCTTATGACAAGACATTAACACTTTCTTAAATTGCTTAATTACTGTGCAACTTGCTGGCTGAGTAACAAGCTTATATAGCTTTTAGTTTTATAAACAGTGACTTCTTCCCCCCTTCCCCAACTTCAGTCTTTAAAGCCCACCATACCCAGTTACTAAGCTTTTTAAAATGGAAGCAGATTCTTTAGTATGAGCAAAAAGCCCAAAAACCAAAGCAGTTGCATCTACAGCAAATTGAGATCAAAGAAAATAAAAGCTGGTGTAAAGAATAAACATACCGCTTTCTTGTAGTTTTGAGAGTGCATTTACGACCGGTATAAAATATGATAGAAACAGTTCATATAGTAGTCCAACTACTGACTTTAAGCTGTAAGCCACATACATAAATGGAGGCCCTGGCAGGCTTGAGAAGGTGTGGTGGTGTTATATGTATAGTTTGCAGTCCATTGCAAAACCTTCACTTGTATATACTTTATTGCACTGGAAACCTCTTAGCTTAACTCCAAAAGCCATCTTGGTGTTCAGTCCTTTAAAGCCAAAAATAGGGGGGCGCTGCCAGGTTTCCTCCTACCTACTCGTTACAGTGTCCTTTTTTTTTTAAGCTCAAGGAAATGGGGACTCCTGTTGGGGGTCTGTACCTACCACAGGACGTTTCCACAAAAAGGAAACTTAACCAAAGGTTTCAGCCCAAACCATACATCAGTCTGTATGCAAAGTGGCTACCACGGGGAAAAGGTGTTTGGCAGAAGGGCTAATATCAGTTCTTTGCAAAGACTTCTCCAATTCTGTAACAAGTTATACCCCCTTTTTTCTGGAAAATGATGTTAAGTTCATAAAGCAGTGATCAATAACCATGTCGATCCTCTAAAAATACTTTAAGTCCACAGGTACTGCCAGCATCTGGAAAGGTTGTATATACAGACACAGCAACAGCCATTCTTTTTGGTTTGTTGCCGGGTCTCCAAGGGCCACTTGATCCCTTTTGGAAAGAACCTACTGTTTCAGAAGCTCAGCAAGATGTGTGAATTCAGTGGTTACATGTTAGAGAATATTTGGCAATGGGGTTAACACATCACGGTGACACAATTTGAAACAGTCCCAATAATGCTCCTCTTGAATATCAAAATAACTTAAATATTTTATCCTCAAAATGAGGCGGCATCTTCTGCAAAATTCTAAGTGATCCTTATAAAAGTCCCATATTTGATAAGGCTTATCCAGAGACACACCTGAAAGAAAAGGCTTTTACAAGATATTAACACATTTTTGGCATATAAATATTTCCTCCTCTCCATCTAGCCTGCTCATAATAAAGCCAAGCTTACCTACAGCTAGCATTACACGTTGCATTAGCTCAATAAACGATCTAGTCTAAACTAGAGACAAAACTTTAAGAGCTTTTTTCTGCAAAAGCAAAGATCCCCATTTTCCTCTTGAAAAATGACAGACCGGGGAACAATGTGAAATCCTCAATGAAGCCACAAACTTGTCCATGCAGCTTGATTTGAGGATTTTCTCTCTTCTTTATCGCAGGGAAAGCTTTGACGAATCACATTCCTCCATCACGTTATTCTGACACATGTGCCTATTATCAGTCCAAAGAACGTTTCTAACCTTCCCACGTCCCGAACGGGGTCTCGACGGGATGGGCGTCCTCTTGATCGGGGTTGTGAGTGCATTCTTCTCTTGTGCCTCATTTTATGAATGACTTGATACAAGTCAATACTTTCATCAGGAGGGAAGAGAAGACAAAGTTGGGTTCCACATTCCGGCTCAATTTCCTAGAATTAGTTAGAAGTTCAGTAGTGGTTTATAAACTGAAGAAATGAAACTCTCCCCAAATACACTGACAAACATACACTTAAGATTAAAAAAAAAAAAAAAGGACACTTCGAAGAGATTTCAGTATCACTAGAGACAGCAAAATTCACTTACATTACCTCTCACTCTTTAGGCACTACTTAGAATTTTCATAAAATAGTCCAACACTTTGGGCAACCATATCTTCCCATGAGACATACAGGCCACATCAGTGTTTTGCTATAAAATCAGAGGACTGTTTTTCATCACAAAGAAAATGATCACCTATTACAGAAAGAAAAGTGACACACGTAGGAAAAAAAAAAAATCCATCCCAGCTTCACATATAAAGCCATGGCCTGATGAAGTTAACTACTACCACTCAGTATGAGTTCTTCATTGTATGGTAGACAGGTCCATGAAAATACCAATTCAATGCCTGACCGCAGTCAAAACAAGCAGTTTTTGTGTTCAGGATTATTAGGAAAGGAACACAGAATAAGAAAGTCATTATATCACACTGAAAGTTCATGTTCCACCCACATCTTAAATAGTGGGTGCAGTTGTGCCCCTGCGTCTCAAAAAACAGGGGGACAGCAGAAATGAAAAAGCTTCAAAAGCAGGGCACCAAGAGTAACCGAGAGTGCAACAATTCCTACATGCAATGACTGAGCAGGTCGGGTCTCTCCAGCCCAGATTAAAAGAGAAATACGCGGGATATGGGGAACAAGATGGAGGTAACAGGAGTGTCGGACACCACAAGTTGTCTGGAGCAGAAAGGGACAGAGATTGCTGACTCCCTCTTCCCGTACAAGAACTTGGGCCATCAAATGAATCTAGCAGAGGCCAGGAGCAAAATAATCCAAAAAAGTGTTTCTTCAACCTGGTAACTAGCAGGCCGGCAGAACACCTTCCCCAGTGATGTTGTAAAGGCAGAATTTCAGTGTACACATCCTCAGAAGAGTGATCCATTCAGAGTTGTGCAAATATATATGGATAAATGACAACCACTTCAGGAAATGACCAGAGCTGAGAAGCAGGGAGAGCAAGCATCAGACAATGCTTGTCCAGATCGTAACAGTACAGTAATTTGACGAAAAAAGCTGAAACCCATGTCCAGATTGCAACTCTATTGTGGACAAAACATTTAAAAAAAATAGTTCCTTGACCATTTAACAGAAGCTAAGTTGACTGAAATCCTTTTTTTTTTTTTTTTTAAACTTCACTCTAAACTGAAAACAAGACCAAAACCATTGTTTTTAGCCTGCTACACAAGAAAGTGAACATATCTGTGGGGAAAACAATGCAGCACAGAGTTGACATTTTCCATACAGCATGGAGATTATACAACTCCCACCTTGTCTTAAGAAAGAAATACCTGTTATTTTACCCATGGCTTGGGTACTTGATTACAGCAGCAACATACCTGCACTCTGGTATGTCTGACAAGAAAAAGTGCCAGCCCCACTTAAAATCTGCTTAGCATATATTCTATAACAGGAGTCTATGCCCTAAGCAACACAGTGTATATAAAAAAATCCAATGCAGAGCACAGCTGGAAACATGAGAACTTTTCCTTAAAAACTGATGCTATACTGTTTGCACACCATACAATGCAAGGCACATTACATTTCAAATTCAAAATATCACATAGTTTTGAAGCAAACACTGCTTATCACAAAGATAACAACAGAATTGGCACTGTATTGTTTTCTCAGCACTGTATTGTTTTCTTTTCCTTCTTCCACAACAGCATTAGAAAGAAGCAGAGTACCTTTGCCACAGCACTCTACTGCAAGCAACTGATCTAAAAGCATTCCTAATCTTCTCACATTCAAAGCTGGAAGCAAGCACTAGAGGATGTCAGTTACAGAAGAAAAGTAGTAATTAACAAACCTGTCCATCGCGTCCAATCTTTACTGGTTTATGTTCGTTCCAAGGATTGGTCAGGTGAGCAGACTTAGTGAATGGCAACTCCCGCCTAAATATGCAAGTGGCAACATTTATAGTTTTGCCTCCGTTTATTAAGAAAAGAATTAAAAACGCATACATCAGGAATACTACATATAAAATAATCCTGTTATTCTTCGTACTGTCAGGTCTCTGAACATATTCTTATGGACTACATATTCGTAACTGAAGATTTCACTTTGATTGATTCCAGTATTAACTAATCTAGTCTGTACTATGACAGGCTCTCCTTTTAAAGAAAATTCTTTGGTGCTATATCAAGATTGTGCTTGTTTATTATCTCACCATCTGAACACACAGTCTCTACATGATGTGGTAGCCCTTGGCACCTATTGAAATAAATCCCTGAGCAGTGACCTAGCTATGAAGCTGGAAGTGCTTTGAGCTGGAGTTGGGAGTCAGTAGCTTAAAGAGGATCTTTCCAACACAGATTTTTCTCTAATTCAAAGTCTCACTTTTCCTGTGTTTAGTCTTTCTGGCAGTCCAAAGTACTTGTACAACCATGCAATGTGTTTCACAGGATTGCTGTAACTATTTTCCTTAACAGAGATTTAAAATCTTTTCCATAAGAACATACTCAGTTAAATCAATGAACATAACTGCTCACAACCTATACATTATGCAATACTTGTAGTATTTCATATGTTTTAGAACAGTAGTATTTTCTGTTCAGTCAGATCAAGACACATTTGTCCTCACATGATTTTTTTTTCTTTTCCATCCTCAGTTGTCTATTCAAGTGAGCAGTGAGGATAGATCTCTGGTTGAATCAAGTTTCAGAAGAATGCTGTCAGCACTTGAGTGAGTAACATGCAGAAATGATACTATAATGCCTTGTTACTAACAATAGCATGAATGCACAATTATTTACCTGCAAATCCAGTCAATTTTAAAGACACCTCCCAACATTTTTGCATTCATTCCTGCAGGCAGCACCCAGTGTATAGGTGATCCTCCATGATGGGACTCTGAAGACAATCTTGCAAACCCTAAAGGATTTTTTATGAATTGTAACAAAGATACAACAGAAAAGCTACTGCACATTGAACTCACTTTCACTTACCTTAATAATAGCTCACTTTCCCTTACCTTGGAATTTGCCACTCTCTCTTACAGAAAATATCAAAATAACACTCCTTGCTGATCTAAATGCAGCATTAAGCTTCTTTTCATTCACTGGAAGTGTTGACCATACTCCCTAAAACAGAAAAACATGCACTCCATCACTGAAACGTAAGAATTCATCTCAAATGCTTTAGCTAACATAAATATATAATGCAGATGAGGAAAACAGGACAAAAACAGTGTACTGGAAGAGAAGATAATGGAAAGAAAAAGGTATTGCTAAATTCATTTTCTTCAAGAAATGTTTTAGCCTGCCTTGTGCTAAAACTTTTAAAACACCAGCTTTTCCATCTTTTTTTTAACACTGAAGATGCATTTAGACCATCTCTAAGACTTCCATTATAATTATAATGATGGATAGATACCTTAGAAATAGCAAGGGTGAAAGTTTTCATGTATGTTTCAAATGACTTTGGGAGTTCATGCATTATAATAACACACAGAAATTATGAAAAACCAACAGAATATATACTGAAAGGCAGGCAGGTAGACTTCAGTATAGTATTGCAGATTTGCTGAGGACAGTTTGCAGACTTTAAAACTCTTTCCGTGTAATGTCAGCAACATGAAAGACACCACAGTAACACTTTAAATTGGCAAGACAACTCAAACACTTTGTTCAGCCTTCCACTTCTCCACCTATTAACTAGTACCTTTTCCCTTTCACCAGCCACAATGTAGCCACGCACAATAAAACCCAATCTGCTTTAAGGCACCAGCTGAGCTGAGATATAGAAGAACAGTTTATTGAATTACTCCTCAGTCTATTTTCTGGGTAAACAAGCTTCAGCCTCAGAACAGGATCTACAGTCTACCAAAGACAACACTCCTCCCTTTACATTTTTTTAGTGAAGGTATGTGTTCATGCCCTACTCTGTACTCAGATCAGTGTTGGTCTGATTCTGGTAATTTCATTATAGTCACCAGAGAACTACTTGGGGTTTTTGCTAGCTTTCAGTCAGATTACATGGCTTTCTGCTGTTTGTAAAGCCCTGCTGTGAACTAGAACAACCTATTACACTGGCGCCACAAAAGGGAGTTTCATGGAAGTCCAACGGCAAAGCACTGATGCTTCTACACTGAGAGACAAAGCGTACACTCCAAGGACTTCAGGAACAAGGATACTACTGCAGCTCCATACAAATATGAGGCACAAAAAAGGATAAACCTCTGTAGAGACGTAAAGCAAGCACTGGCCAGAATAGTGTTCACTGCACAGATCAGACCCAAAGCAGGAAGGAAGGGTTTGAGCCAAACTTGCCCAGGACTTTTGAGATTTGTTTAATCATTTTAATGCTATTTTCATCCTAATTTAGAAAATCTTCATTAGAAGAATCACCTATTCTGTGTATATTATGTAACAGCAAATCAAATATTTTCTGTATAACCTGCTCCAAAGAACACATGCCAATACAAAAATCATCAGAGTGGGGCAATGGACACCTTGTTCAATTCCTCAACAGGTGAGGTCTAGTGCTAGGGAATCCCTCCCAATGAACTCACTCACACCAGCACTGTCAGGCATATATTTCCACAGTAAGGCTTCAGATCCTGAATCATCTGACAAAAATTACTTCTACAGCATTAGAAGAAAGCCAAACAACCTTCTGAACCTTCTCAGAGTACGTTAGTATGAACAGAGGTGCTGATGGAGAGGAGAAAATACCACCCCAGCACTCCCGATGGAGGCTGTTTTAAGATGTTACCAAACAGACCCTAAGGCCCCTTTTAACCCTATTCTTGCCAAAATAAATGACTGATGGTCTAGGACCTTTTCCTGGTTACAGTGGAAGCAGAAGAACCAAGGTGCAGAAGCTTTTATCCCTGCATCTACCAAGATCTGAGTGATAAAGAGCCCATCCAACTACACGCTTTTCCATAGTAAGATCAGTGTGTCTGAAAACAAAGTTTGAAGAAAATTCAACATACCTTTGCCTTAGCAAGCGATACATTTTCATGGTTATTACTCTTGATGAGAAAGAATCTTGCATCCTGGAGAATGTATTTAAGTTTACTTGTTTGATCTGAAAACAAAACAAAGTACCAAATAAGCTGAACTGTAAATACTTATCAAAATGTTGCTTTCAATATAGATAGTTGTTGACTTCCTTCAAAATATGAAGTATCCCCCCCAGTTTTTATCTATGTATTATCACAGTCAACCACCCAACTTGAAGTCTAAGCTGCAGAGCACAAAATGCCAGGGGAAACCAAACCAAAACTAAAACTTAGATATCCAGGTAAAGAAAAAAGTAAAATAAAATCAGCATGATTCAGTGATGTTCCGATATGTAGGACTTATTTCCTTGCTTAAGAATCTTTGCATAAATGATGGGTAACACTCATAACAAACACAAGTTGTTCAATAGAGACTGGTGAATGCAGCTCCTCTTTGCAGTTTTAAGCACTTCCTTTTAAAATTTGCTGCCTCTGCAATGAGCAAAATGACTGAACTTTTTGCATATTGCTCTCAACACATGCAAAAGTAGCTCAAGATTCAATTATCATGCTCAGAACAATGGCGTGCTCAAATTGATTTATATCAGAACATCACTACTTACATGTAATTTAATCAACAGAGACAATGCTTGCTATGGGGCATGCATTAAAAATTCAAATTTAAATGATACCTTTTTGGACAGCACGAACGGAAGATGATAATTTCTCATGCTTCTTTTCTGAACCTGTGTTTAGCCAAAGTACATTTGTTCAGATTGAGCCTTAATAGAGATAATATACAATTTCTACAGCCTTGTCACATACAATTTTCATTCATGACAAATTCTGCTTTCTGGCGCGCACCCACACACACAAAAAATACTATTCAATGTGCACGAGTGTTTTGTTTTGATTTTTTTTTTTTGTTTTGGTTTTGGGTTGTTTGATTTGAGTTTGGTTTTTTTTAAAATAGTATTTGAACAATTTCCTACTCAGAAAACTAGTCACTGAATCATCATCTTCCAAGTTTTAAAAAAAAAAGTGAAAATTCCACTTAAGCAACAGAATAGCATTAAAGTAACAAGAAAGCCTACTTCCCCCCCGAAGGTATCCACACACAACATGCCAGAATTCAATACCAAATTATACAAAGCTACATATCCCATAAATCTCTACAGCCAGTTACATTTATTTTAGATTACACATTAAGATTTGATGCAAGTCACAATGACAAGCAACAAAAGGGAAAAATACCTGCATATGATTCTGATGCAGAGCTTCCACTCCTGTCAAAAACAATTGGAGAGATACCTCTAGCCCTCTTCCTCTCCTTTTTTTTCTCATCTAAAAGAAACCATAAAAAATAAAAGCCATATTTTAAACACAGGCATAGCTGAGATTAAAAAGTAATGAGACAGGAAAACTATACCAGTAAAAGTGAAGTTATCATTTGGCTTGCACATTAAAATTGTGCTTATTGCCACAAAACTATCATGCACAAAAGAAGCAAATGCTAGTTACTCAAGCTCAAGATGAACACCACAAATCTAGTAAATTTGCACAATGGTTAGAGACAGAATTTATTATTTTTAGTAAGGGTGGGTTAGCGCTTCTTTCCAGCCTTCACCCAAATGTGCAACATCCAGCACAAACTGCGTTGCGATAGTGATATGAGCTCATTTGCTCAGAGCTCAAAAAAATGATAAGAGACAGGAAAACAAAACACTGTGGCACACAGGCAATTATTTCCACTCTTTAAGAAAGTGTTATGTTATACCACAGAGCTTTTTAGAACAGTTATTACAGCTTCACTTGTCTTTAGGTTACACCTTGCTGTCTCTAATTCCAAACAGCAGAGCTGAGCTAAAAAAGGCAGCATGTTAAGCAGGATGACCACCTATGGAGACTTCAGACAAGGAAGATACACAATAGGAATCTTAACAGGATTGCAAGCTGCTTTCCTAGAAAAAAACAAACAACGAACAGCCAAACCCAAAAGTATTTACTTCATTAGCACTTCAAATCTGTAAGGTAGGACCAGTTATAATATACATCTACAAAGCAATTGTTTCTAGTTTCTGCTTAAAACATTTATTTCATTCTAAATTTTGTCTAATAGTTAATAACTTCAACTTAGGTTTAGATTTCCTATGCTGAATACAGCCACTATTTAAAATTCAACTATCCTTCCTTGGGGATATGGTGCTCTTACTACACCAGTCTACCTAGACACTCATTCCAATGGAGACCAAACAGCTCAACACCGAATTAAAATGAATTGTGTGGAAAACTAAGTCATTAGATACCCAAGAAAATACTAATTTTAGTGTTTCAAAGCACTGAACAGCAAGGCCAAAGCAGACAAGAACACTACGAATCCTCAATACAATGATCTGGATATTCACAATTTTAGTGTAAGGAAACACCACTTTCCAGTAACATTTTTTCCTTGCCTATGGTATTTCATAATTAACATCTTACTGACTTGTGCTACCACAGCTTACTTTTGATGTAGTCAGGAAGCGGTTATTTTTAAAAGCAGCCAAACTTTCAATGGCAAACTATTTCAGATTAGCATGCAAGATGCTGCCTACCTGATGCATCTGAAGCAGACCCAGACCTGACCGACCCATCAGTGAAAGAGGCAGATTCAGAATCAGAATCACTGGCTTCACTCCGTGTGTCATAGTCATTTCCTTCCTTCTGATCCCTCTCATCCTGTTCATATTCTTCTTCATCTTCCTCCCCATCTTCTTCTACCTCTTCATCCTCCTCCCCTTCATCATCTTCCTCTTCTTCCATTCCTTCCTCCTCATTCTCGGTGTTGCCTTGTTCAGAAGAACCACTACTGCCAGTCTCATGATCTGAACAATATTCCTCAGAGTTCACCTCTTCTTTAGAAGAATGGCTAGATCTGCTTGGTCTTCTATCCACATCATGTCTGATTCTCTGATGTTTAAAGAGAAAGTGAATCAGCAGTCATATAACATTGTCAGGATGCACACACAGTCCTAAGAGAACGTGCCTTATAAAAGTCTCATAAAATTGCTTTATTTATAAGGCAGCAAGAATACTTAATACCTCTGAACCATCCGGTGTAGAAGACTTTGCCCTTCTGTCAATATCCCTCTTCCTCATGCAAGATTTTTCTGGTTGTCCTTTATAAGGTTCCCTGGAACTGCTTGACATTCGCATCTTTCGATCACCATCTGGGCGCTTGTTTCTGTCAGATCTCTGATACTCCTCAGTCTTGTATTCAGACACTGGCTTTCCTTTCATACTCACTATTCTTTTGTTATTGCTAACTGATGAACTGGGAGGCTTTGGCATCATCTGCCTCGAGGAATGCACAGAAGGTTTTTGCCTCTTGCTTTCAGCATTTTCCATCCTGTCAGTTTTTCTTTTTGATCCTTAAATAGAAAGAAATATCAAGTTCACTGTTATTTCCAATATCAAAACAAAAACTGTACACAGGCTCCTACTTTCTCTGCTTCAGGTAATTACTCTGTTTCAGTCACAGGGAGCACCTTCCAGTTGTAGGCTTGGCAGTAATATTCAAAATTGCTTCTTAGGAACAGCTCATGAACTAAAACATATACTTTACTTTAGAAGAGGTATGTGCTCCTTAGATTTTATATATGGGAATGCTAAATGAAATGCTTATGGAATTGGCCTAAAGCCAAATCAAGAACTTGAGCTGGAATCAGACTTTGCAACCCCCTTGCTCCACTTCCATCTCACTTCATGGAGCCAAAAAGGATAGTAATTTTGTAACAGCAAATGAATTCAAAACAAGCCAGACTCAGCAACTGCTCTTGAGACAAAAGGAAACAGACTTGACTGCTTAGAACATCAGGTGAAAAAGCACATGTCCATGAAATAAAGACTTTTGGAACTCATTCACTCTTTGAATCAAGTTATAAAATACACTACTTCAAAGACTTTAACTGTAATTTTTTTACCATTTACATTCCTGTAGGACATCCACTACCAAAGTCACATACCCTTTTTCTCACTTTTGTCTTGCTCACTGTCGGGGTTATACAACTCATCATCCTGGTCAGGAGCATCAGTCAAAATGTCATCCAGAACATTCAGTTCACCATCTGAAAATACATAAAGTCAAAACCAATCATAAAATGTCTGGATATGTAAACTACAGAACTAGCATTTACAAACCCAAACACTTCCTTTAGGGCTAGAGGTCTGCCACAAGGCAAAAATTGACGTCTTCTTGATTCATTTCCACAATTTCAGTAGGAAAGAGCAAGCAGAGCAAATAAACGAATTAAAATATGTCACAAGATGTATTTCGACCTCTGAATAAGGTTGAAGTTGGCTCCTCATGTCACACAAGCTTTGCCAGAAAGCTGACCTAGAAATAAAAGCTGAACATAAAAGCCTGTACAAAATTTTAGTAAAAGGGAGACCAGGAGGTAGTCTGAGTGCCATTAGTAAAGAGGACGGACCCTTATTTCTGTGAAATTCTGAAACTTGCATGTTGAATTATCTCCCTTCCACTATTTTTGTTGTCATTGCTGTGTTAGAGGGGTGGGTTTTGTGGGTCACTTCCAAACAGAAAAAACACAAAGGGGAAAGCAGTACTCATTTGCTGTGTAATTAACTCTGAACTGTTCTGGGAAAAAACCCACAACTTGATCAAGAGGGCAAGAGTTAAAGAAAATTCACGCCAGAAGCAGTAAATGACCACACGTGGCCACACAACTTTAAAAATCTGTCACCATTTCTGGCTGTTTCACTTTGCCTGAAACGAAAGGGGATATGTGGTGATTCTAGGACAAGGATTCACCAGCTTTAAGGTAGCAGATCTATATTCCAAGCACTTTAAAAAGTAAGAGGGAACTAAGCCTAAGTATGTAAAGGGGAAGAAAAAGAAAGGTATTAATTTTGGAATCTCTTCTTCTCCAGAATTCTTACTTCTTTCCACTTTGCGATTGACTACATTTTCTGTGCTCAGGAAAAAGAATGCAGAGCAAACTCCAAGGCTTCAGCTGGCTGACAATATCTGTAGCAGATGCAGGTAAGGACTCCTGTACTGCATAAAACTGGGGTAATGCAGCAAATTAAGTCCTCCAGAGTTTGGCAGCCTATCTCAAAATCTTGAGCTGAGCCACAAAAGAAGTTTTACAGCTTGATATTGGAAAAAACCCAAACATAATCAACATTATAATACCAATGCTTTTTAAAATCTAATTGTCTCTCTACTATATGCTACCAAATCTGAAGTCAGCATGTATGCTAACTTTTCTGCTGACACCTCTCCACTTTTTTGGTAGAAAAGGAATGCAGAAGTGATCCCTGGACTGCTCAATTGGTGTGTCTAATGCAAAGGAAATGGTGCAGAGAGAAGTGGATCAAACCTTTCCCTGGCAGTTTACAGTTAGCAGGCATTTAAAGGCAACACGAACTTGCATCATAATTCTCTTGGGAACAGCCCTTTATGTTTGTAGACATGTATACATCCACAGCAAATCTTCTTATTGTTGCTGATAAATATACGAGCATCAAATTCATGGCCGTGCAAGTGCCAAACATGGGATGCAACTTCCTGGCTTGCATTCTGCTTGCCCAAAGACGCTTGGCAAGTCCAGAGCACAAGATTTTTTCACTGGACGCTAATGAAAAAGAGGTGTACTAGGATGAGAAAATTAAACGTATCACCCATCTCAAATCAAACATATTGAACCTTAGATTTGTTTCCCTCTTGGTGAGGCAACAGCACACTTGAGTAAACTACATTTAACTTAGCTATTGCAGTAGCATTCGGACGTGCTAAAGTACTCCTGTATCAGCTCATTCGGAAACAAACGAGATGGAAAATTTAACAGAAAACGCAAGTCTGACATACTCTCTCCTAAATCCCTTCCAGGTTAGAAGAGCCTCATTTGTAGCTGGAACCTTAAACAAGGATGCAAGAGACAGGAACAGGATAAGTTCCTTCATCCCCTTCTATAGGCACATCTACCTAATTTGTTTAAAAACACATTTCCAGATTTATTTGGCAGTCTGCTTCCTGTCTCTCATTTACACTGGATACACTGCTTGACTGACTTGCACAAGATGATTCCTCTCACTGAACTGCTATTGTCAGTGGCTCAACCTGAAGATCTAAATTATCTCAGAGAGGTATTGGGAAAAACACAAAAGCAGAAACAGAAAAATGGCAGAGTACAGATGCTTTATAGCCCATCACCACCAAAGGAGGAGGCACCAAATGAGCTCTTTCCGTGAGAGATACTCCCAACAGGGCTCTCCTGCCACTTTTGTCAGATCCTTCCATGCGTAAATTCAACTCACCCAAAACAGCAGGAAGGTAGCCTGGGAGGCCACTTCCTCTGCTGGCCAGGAGCATTAAATCTATTGGAAGGGTCCAAGCAAAAATCTGATTTGGCACACAAAAGAAGTAAGAACCTGTGATTTCAAACTAAACTGGGCTGCCAGCCTTATTTCTGCTTTTTTAAGTGGTAAAATAGCACTTCTCTTCCAACGGGAGCATTTACAGCAGAAATAAGTTTAGGCGTAAACAAATGTACATCAACACCTGCTATTCAGTCAAAATAACCCCTTTCACGTAAGAAATAATTAAAAGCAAATTACATTAAAAATATAACTTGACTATTGTCAGTGATTAAAAAACACAACCAAAAAATCCCTCAAGCCCTACTGGATAAATAATTATACAAATAGAAATTTATAGATGCCAACAGGAAATATTTCAAATTCACTGCTCATCCACAGTGGCAGATCAGATCTGTTTCAACACAACCTAATCATATCCTAATCTACCAGCTTTACATTAATATCATTAATGTTCAAGCACCACCACCAATTTTAGTTATCAGTTCTAACAAAAACTACTGGGAATTTTCCATGTTATATAGTTCCACAATAAATATTAGACAGCTTACCTTTACCACTCTCACAAAGTAATTTTGTGGAGACATATCCTGCAAAAGGCTTTATACGAAGAACATTCTCCACAGAAATCCAAATCAGCGTAAACCAAGCCGCAACACCCTAGTGATACTTTACCTTTTCTATAACTCTGCAACTCTGCACTAACCACCAAATGGCAATCTGCTACACCTATGTTTGATTTTGCTTCTTAAAGAGGCTATTTTGTGAGGACCGATTGATACAATCTCACAGATAACATGCGGATCACTTCAGCTTCCGCATATAGCGGTAGTCGGCTATAAGAGCTATGATTCTGTTATCCGAGAGTAATTATCCCAGATTATTATTCCAGAGTAATGACTCTGAAAACATCCGATTCCTCTAACTCAAATGTGTTTACCTACGCTGCCCACAAAACATAGCTGACTGCAAAAAGCTGAGCAACAATCGCCAAAATATTATTTCAACACCAGTTTTTGCTTGCTAAAAGTAACTACGTCCATCCACAGAAAATCCTGCAAAAAAAACCCCAAAGCCGCCTAGAGATCCAAGCACAAATAAAAATAAAAAGCCGCAATAAGAATAGTAAATACTTTCTGCGAGAAGACAACCAGCAGTCACTCACTGTCTACAATGTAAAACTTACGGCCCACGAACTTATCCCTCTTCCCGCTGCTCGAGTCACCTTGCCCCGAGCCCGCTGCCGCCGGGACACCACAGTATGAGGGGCCCTATAACCTCCAGCTCCCCAGTAAAACACAGGGAGAGCTTCTGTAAAAAGAATCATCCTTGAAGGGTCACTCCTGACCCCGCCGCCCCTCCGCTCCCCCGGAGGAGAAGTATGTCTCCCGGGGTGAAGGCCCAGCACCAGCTTCCAAGGTGGCCCCGGGGAGGGGGGGAAGGCTGGGCCAGGGGCCCGATTCCGGCCCAAGCCTACCTTCCTCCCTCCGCGGGGCCTAACATTTACCCCCACCCCTACGGCCACTCACCCTTCTCCTCCCGGCTATCCGTCGCCATCCCGCCGCCGCGACGAGCGCCTAAGATGGAGGCTCCCTCTTCCTGCACGTAGCGCTTCCCTCTTCCCACAGGGCGCCGCTTTGTTTACGCTCCTCGCGTCAGCGCACGCCGCGGGTGGGCAGGGCGGCGCATGCGCCGTCGGGGCGCTGAGGGCGCACCCGCCATGTTAGTCCCTGGCAGGGCGGTGAGCTGGTTTTCCCCGCTTGGGGAAAGAGAGGAAAGGAAGCGTGGAGGTTTCTGCCCGCTCAGAAGTGCGGCAAGCTCGCATTTCTTGGTGTTGAGTTATTAAAATGCAGATATAGATCTAATATCGATATCCACCTGAGACGGACAAAGACTCTCTAACTTGTTAAGGTTAGAAAGTGTATGTTTATTTCTGCACCGGGGAGCTGCAGGGATAGCTCCCAAATGTACAGCTCCGAAGTAACAATGCAACACAGAACTTATTTATCTATAACAATAATGCATATTTAAAATACAGATACATATTCATAGCATAAGCGCCGCCCATTCCCCGCTTCGTATGGAAATTAGCAAAAAGTTATTTAGCATGCGCAGTTCCTGCCATGGAATTGGGTCGGTGGTCGTTAATTTGAGTCTGAGGGCTGCTTTGGAGGAAGTAATGTGAGTCTTCATCAGTGTGACCTTCTTACTTCGTTGGTTTTTGACAACACATTTGACCCTGGAAAACTCCCAATGCTCTCTTCTATTGCTTCTGAGTAGGTTGCATCTGGGCAAAATTTGTAACTGTCTAGGCTCTCCTTTGAACCTCTTTTCTTAAGATTATTAATTGTCTATTCTAAGCACAGCTGAGTAAATATCAAATAATCAAAGGGCTACTCTGCATTTAATCATTAATTTCTTTCTAGCTAAGTTCTGCGTCTTTTTCTATTCTAGTTGATTTTGACAGAACTAACTTTTATCTAAAATCTCTACATTTAAGTGTCTAAAAGAAAACCCTATGTTTCAGTGTCCCCGTGCTGTTGTGACAGCTGTGTGTGGTGTTGAAGCCCTTTCTGAGAGTCTTGAGGGTGACAAATTAACAGTGATTATTTAACCCGCCAATACAGAGGAGGGGTCACCAAGCTGATGGGGGCTCGAGCACCTCTCCTACGAGGGAAGGCTGAAAGAATTGGGATTGTTCAGCCTGGAGAAGACTTTGGGGCGACCTAATTGTGGTCTTCCGATTCTTGAAGGGAGCCTACAGGAAAGATGGTGAGAGACCTCTCGCAAGGACATGTAGGGATAGCACTAGGGGAAATGGCTTCAAAATGAAAGACAGTAGTCTTAGATTACGTATCAGGAAGAAAGTTTTAATGGTGAGAGTGGTGAGGCACTGGCACAGGCTGCCCAGAGAACCTGTGTGTGCCCCATCCCTGGAAGTGTTTAAGGGCGGATTGGATGGAGCCCTGAGCAACTAGGTCTAGTGGAAGGTGTCCCTGCCCATGGCAGAAGGGTTGGAAGTAGATGGCCTTTAAAGTAATTTCCAACCCAAACCATTCTGTAATTCTATGAAATATGAAACAAGTGTGCTTTATCCATCCAAATTATTTTTTAAATAAATATGGGGTTAGGGTATCATTCTTTTCTACCATAATGTAGGTGGAAACTCTACTGTCTCATCTTAGTTGCTCTTTCAGGCAGCTTATGAGGAAGCTTGCCCACTAGATTGCATTTGGTAGTTTACCAGTATATACAGGATAACCAGGGGATCAGGCCGCAGCATGGGTTTAGAAAAGGCAGGTGGTTTCTGACTAACCTGATCTCCTTTTATGACCAGGTGACCTGCGCATTGGATGAGGGGAAGGCTGTGGATGTGTCTACATGGACTTCAATAAAACCTTTGATATTGTGTCCCTCAACATTCTCCTGGAGAGGCTGGCAGCCTATGGCTTACCCAAAAGAACAGAAGGCTCAGGGGAGACCTTGTTGCCCCCTACATCTATGTGAAAGAAGGTTGTCGTGCCATGGGGGGTTGGCCCCTTCTCCCAGGCAAGCATCAGCAGGATGAGAGGAAATGGCCTCATGCTGTGCCAGGGGAGCTTCAGGCTGGAAATTGGGAAGAATTTTTTCACAGGAAGGTTAGTTAAGCATTGGAATGCACTGCCCAGGGAGGTGGTGGAGTCACCATTCCTGGAGGCATTAAAAAAATGAGTGCACATGGCATTTACTGCTACAATTTAGTTGACCTGGTTGTAATTGGTCAAAGGTTGGACTAGATGGTCTTGAAGATCTTTTCCAACCTTAATGGTTTCATGATTCTATGATTAGGACTGTGTGTACTTTGCAATTATAAAGTAAGAGCTTGTTTTGTCCACTATGATAATTTATATGTTTTTATCCTATTAGCTGACATGCTACTGTTACAAAAGCTCTGCCTGCTTTTTTTTTTCTTTTCTATTTTTTCTTTAACTGGAGTAGAGGCATAGCAAGATGATTAATGTTGTAGACTATGGGATAATTTCTTTAAGGCTGCAAGTATTAGCTAGAGTAGCCTGATAGGTGCATCCAGTCAACTAAATGCCTCAAATTCCCCCTCCAAACCAATCTAGTTCCAGGAATCTTCACTCCTTCACATTCAGTGTATTTGCCTGTGCTCCCAGAGTGGACAGATTGGTAAAAATGCCTGGTGAGCACAGCAGCTGTTGGCTATCTTAAGGAAGCACTTTTCCTTTCCAGTGATGGGGGCTGGAGTGCAAAAGGTGCTCCGTAGCACTTCTTCGTTTTATCTAGCTCATTTCAAAGCTCTACAAACAAAGTCTGAACTGAGGGTGAGAGCATGCCCTGAAGAACTGAAATATTTCTACAGAGAGAGATGTTGCAAGATGGAATTATGTGATGAGGTGAAAATTATGAGGTGATTGTGAATTTTTAGAGAACAAAATGAAGGTACCTATTCTTCAACTTTGTGTAGGCTTCTTGATTTGATTAAAGGTGGTTACTGCTGTAGTGCTACAAGTTGAACTCATACAACATTTGTCCCATGAGCCTCTATCTGTTCTCTGGAGTGTTACTTTGTCAAATATGCAGGACTTGACATTGGTAGTTTTACTGGCACTTAACTTTTTGATTCTGTAGCCAAAGACTGAAGCAATTCTTGTGTGTCTATTCTGATCACATCAATCATCACTTGGGTAAGATGCTTATGGAGTGACCTTTCAGTGACTGGTATGCACACAAGATTTTTTATCATGTGTTATTTATAAGCAATACCTGCATTTTCTGTTTTTACTAGAAATTTCTGCGTGGTATTAACTTTACTGCCTATTTTGTTACCTATGGAATAAAAGGTCTATTTGCACGTAATGCACTAGATGGTGCCATTAGCATGGTCAAGTGGAAGGGCACTTCCGCAGGGCTGCTGCTCATGTCAGTTTTTGTACTTCCCTTTGAATCTGCAGGTGCACCAAGATAGCTTTGGAGAATGCTGTACTTTAAAGCCCATCATGGACCTTTTGGTGGGTTTCATGCCTTTGACGTGGTACAAAGTTTGAATATTGGTAGCATGTGTCCAACGCCTTTAGTATAGTATGTTGGTGGTGGTGGGTCTCTGCAAGTGAGCATAGCTGCTGCTGATTTTTCAAGGGTGCAATGGCTCTACATAGACTAAGCCATCTCCAGAGGTCCCTTTCAGCCTTAACCGTTCGTATGTTTTGTTACTGATGGGCTCTTCTTCAAGAGTTATAGAGTGAGAGAGACTCCTTAGTGCAGCAAGCAGCTGGTAACTGCGACTTCCTGCATGGGTTACAGAATAGCAAATCCCTGGGGAAAGGAGGGGCAAGAATGGTGCTAAACTTGGTAGTGAGTTCCCTTTTAAATGTTGCTGTGTCGGAGATTTGATAGATGCAGTTATTTAAAGGGACAGCTAATTGCTTTGCCTAAACCTGTTTAAAAGGAATGTTGAAGAATTCCCTTGGTGTCTGCCAAATGCCTTTCAAAACCAGATCACTACAGCTGCTTTCAAGTTCCCCTTTTGAAATGATCTTTATAAGATCTTAATATTAGCCCATTTGCCCTTCTTTTTTGTGCAAGTAACTTCTGATGAGCATTCTCTGAAGACTGTCTAATAAGATGGGCCACTGCTGAGAAATTACTAGGGTGACTAAGAATATCTGTGTTTTATATTAGAGACAAATTTGGGCTTGCTTTTATGTCCAGACCTTCTGCTGTCTATCAAGGGTTTGAGTGGGGATGGTTGCTGATTGCTTGAGGTATATTTTTGGAAATTATTTTTTTTGTAGGCCTGTTGCAGTCTGTATAACTTGGAACTGTGGGGAACCAAGGTGAGGTGGGACTATCACTTTTGTAAAATAGATTAGCTTGTCTAAGATTAAAATACAGAGTCCACTGGTTTGGAATCTGTGTTCCATATCAGAGGACAAGACTTGTTACTGCACCTGCTCTTATCAAAAGGCAGACTTTTATGATGCAGGTTGGCAGAGAGCCATCCATGTAGCTGCAGCCTGGTGTTCAAGTCTCTGCTGATACACCCATACATTTGGTTTGTGTTACCATGTGTGTGATTCCCATAAAGCCTGATACCTTCCAGAATGCTTGTCATCTGCATACAACCCCAACACAGTAAGGTGCAGGTTATAGTAAAAATTTCCTCTACTTTGCTCTAATCCACTTATGCCTAAAAGCCACCCTGATAGTCTTTTGGCTGTGTCAGCCCATGGAATATATTTTCAATTAAAAAAAAAAAAAAGTGATGTTTCAGGAAAGCTTCAGAGTGTGCTGGCAAATGCTTGTTGGCGTAGATATTAAAGATGTGTTATTTGATTTAATTCCTGATTTGCACTTGAAGTAAGCTGCTGGAGGTGCTAGTACAGAAGTATAACTTCTGTGTGCCTCTTATTCCTGTGCCTTGGTGCACTGGCAGCTTCCTGTTTACAAGGTAACTGCTGTATTCTGGACTGTGTGTGTGTCAGGGTCACGTACGTCAGGCCAGGGAGTTTACTGGATCACGGACTAACTGCTGTGTAAACAGGAAACTCCCAATAATGATTACTCAAAAAATTATTTTTAATTAGTAAGTTAATAAATTGGAGGGGGGAGGGGGGAAAGGGAAACTTAAGTTCTTGGAAGCCAACAAGATTTTCCCTGTCTACCCCAAGATAAGGGTTTGGCTGCTTTTCCCATAGTTTTTCCTGTTTGTGTTTGTTGCCTGTTTTTTTCCCCCTCAGGCTTCTTCCTGCCTCTTCCCTCAGGTGATATGATTCTCATGCTGTTAGTGTTAAGGATGATATCTATTTGTACTGGGTTTCAAGAAGGGTGAGATTTTTTATGAATAAATAGATAAATAAAAGCAGATAAGTGCTTTTGGAAGTGCATGTTGTGCAACAGACTGACCCTGAAGAGTTAAATGGTCACCTCAGTGACAAGCAAATTAGGAGAAATCTGAATTTGTTGAGTGGTCCCGTTGATTTTGATTTTGTGGAGAGACCTGAAGAATCTGCATTTCATAGTCATCATCGCCATTTTACCTTCTTTGAGCACTTCCACTTTAGAGACCAGACTATTTCTCTGTCCCCTGCCTTTTCAAATCCCCCAAGAGAAAGGTTAAATGATACAGCTGAGGTGGTCTGTTTCTACTGCAGGATATGGTGACCTTCTCTTCTGTCTTGCCTGTCCCTTGCTTTCAGTTGTGCTGCTCCCAGTTCTCATAGTCATCACTGACCTGATTTAAATTGTTTATCTGAAATAAAAGTTTCATTTTTCTTTCATGGATGACTTTCCAGAACACAAGTTGGAATAGCTTTTCAAGAAGCAGGATGAACAGAGAAAAGGCAACTGTCCTCTTTTGGCAGCCCTGGGTAGTGTTTAGATGTGCTCAGTCCAGCTGCAACCCAGTTCAGCTTTGTGGGTTTTCTAGGACAGTCCCCTACTGAATCAGGAGGTGGCAGCAACTTGCATTTGGTGCACATTCTGATTCCAGTCCAATATGAACTATTTTATTTTCTTTGCTGCAGAAAAGGGGTCTACAGTGGTTATGGCTGGAGGAAAGGAAATGCGGGATCCCCTTGAGATCACTGTCATGAAAGTGCTGCTTGGCATACCTAGACCTTGTGTGGAGGTGTCAGGATTTGTTGGGGTGATATTTCAAGTGTTAAATTTTTGTTCCTTGTGCAATGTCTATTTCCCTGGGAAACGAGAGGCTGTAAGGTTGCAATTAGGGTCATCTCTGAGATCTGTTTCCCTGATCTCTTTTTGACATTTGCATTTGCTGAGTTCAGCCAGGCATTTACAGAACTATGAGAGCTGCCTGGGCCTTACAGTAGCTCCAAAGATCTAATCATGTAGCTCCAAGATCCTAACCAGACACCTAAAGTTAATCATGGCCTTATGGTTCTTACTGAATCCTTTTGCAGTTACTCTTTTCTGGCAGCGAGCCTTGTACTTGGAGCTCAGCTTACATGCTCTGCTGCACTGAAGGGGTGGGGTGTGTATTTGGTAATCTCTACTTACTCCCCTCTGCTGTGATTTATAGTTGCTGAAAGTACAGCTCTCTTCTTAGCTGTCACCTCACTGGAAGTGTATGAACAATTACTGTGTGGTACAAACTGTCTAGCCCAATTAGACAGGGGTTTAAAGAACAAGCTTGACAAGACTAGGTGTCTACATGGTACTATGGTAGACCCTATCATTAGCTAGATAGCCCTACCTTAACTTATCCTGAAATAGATGAATACTGCCCTGATGCAAACCAAGGAATTTTTCTGGTAACAAAAATAGTGTCCAGGGCTCTGCACACAGTATTCACACCCATGGGCAGCAGCACGATTTAAAGCTACATACAATGGACAGATAGATCTCAATAACGTCATGAAGAGAACACATCAGATTTCCCTGTCTTGAGCCAGGGCATTTTTCTCCATTCTGTCCTGAGGAATAAATGTGGAGGGTTTTACTTTCTGATAGTACAGACTTCCAAGAAGGAATTGCAAGAGAGGCAGCACCATGTGCTGTTTAGGTACCAGACTGTAAAGGTCACCTTTTGCAGCTCTCACTATTGGAGCCAAGCACAGCAAGGCTTCAGCATGCTGACAGTTCTGAACATCTTCTGCTGTGTTTCAGTCTGCAGAGAGCTGTTCAGGGTTGAAAGTTTGATTAAAGACTGAATGTAACCATTGGGATAATGTTTCTGGGAAGTCATCTTTAGAGAAAGTAGGAAACTTGTATTTGGTAAGTTTGTAGGGGGTTTTCTGTTAATAAGTAATTCTTTGGGAATCCTTACGAAATTAAAACCCAGTTACCCATATGCCTTTAGCAGAGTTTTTGGTGTCTAACAAGACAAGATGTGACCATAAATGTCTTTCTCAGTACGGGCAGTAGCCTCTTTTCCTACTCTGCTCCCCACCCCTCTCCCTCCAAGTTCTTAACATTTCAAAGCCTGTTGAGTTTGTTGGGAGACACTGCCTGCATTAATGGTCTGTCTTCAAGAAATCAGGTCCAGAGTAGCAGCTACTCAGAGGTTTAGACTATTAGAAGCAATATCCAAGGGGAATTGAAGGGCAGGAAGCAGCTAAGAAAAAAAACCCCACAATCTATCCCATAATTGTAGAAATGTTTGTTTGGCACGCATATCTGGTTTTGAGTAGAGTTTATGTGTATGTCCGTCTTTTAACCCCAAAACCATGAAACAACATGAATAGGACCAAATATTATGTTTGTTCACTAAAAAGAGGACTGTATGTAAATAGACATTAGCAGTTGCATAAGGAGTTACTGTCTCATTCTGCACATACAAGCTTTGGATGATCAAGTTGAGACATACATTTTGTACATTTTCCTGTGGCAGGAAATTCATTTGCTCCCAGTATTGTTCCCTCTTGCATCTGAAATTGTTATGGTCAGACTTTTGGTTGTGACTAAATGTCTTGATTCAAATTGCAAAAGCTGTGCTGATTTGCTAAGTGACTTTACTGTGTTTGATTGCAGATGGCTGCAGTGTGCATCACTGTAGGTAGATAAGCTGGTAATAGCCATTTGTGTTTGTGATGGCTTTTCCTTCTGTGATGGCTATAGTTTTACCTATGATTTGTGCTCATGAAACAGGTTGCCCTGTTCTTAACCTCTCATTCCAGCACCAAAGGAGATGTTAAGGCTGTGACTGTGTGTTGTCATTACAGTGCAGGTTTTGGCTTGTCTCTTGCTTTTGTACTCTCATTGTCTTCCAAGTGAATCACTGCTGTTATCTGGTATCACACCCTATTTTTAAACTGCAATGCTTTTCTGTTTCTGGGGCTGCTGGAATACTCATGCTTCATAGGATTGGAGTTTAGACTTGCTCATTCTGTGTGCTGTTTCAATTATCTTAAGTTTCGGAATTTTTTTCCATGTGGGTTTGATTGTTTATTGAATGGTTATCTATGTTACCCTCGTTGGATGCTTAGAATCATGACTCAGATAGCAAAACTATGGGGTTTCATACATAAACAGGAGAACTATAATAGAAGCTGAGGCTGAAAGGTTTGCTGGGTCTTCTGATTCCTCTTCTAACGCACAAATGATCAACTGCAGTTTAAATGCTCTTGACTGTTTACAAAAGCTTTGAGTATCTGTAACTGAAGCTTAGAGGAACAGGTTGGACAATTATTAAGAGCTTAGATACCATAGGGTGGATATTCTATCATGTTCAAGTTTTAGAGGTAGGATTCATACTTTGGTGCTTTGCCTCACCATAAATGTTAAAGAAATGAAAGTAAATTACCAGGAAGTATCTTGTCTGCAGTAGACAAGTGGTAAGAGGTGAAATGGTGGAAGGAAATGGTTAGACTCTGAAACAGTGATCAGATTGACGTATTGACAAGATTGCATATGTTTGAAGCCTTGATCTCACATAGTAGATTTCAGTATAGCACTGAAAAAGTTGAAGCTCAAAGAATTGTACATCTTTCTCAGGAAATTGTCCTTGAATTGGATTCAAGAAATGTTTCTTATTTGAGATGGCACTTTTCAGCTTGTACACATGTTCCTCTAAAATTTTAAATTACGTCCTGAAGGGCTTTTGCACAATTGGAATGTTTAAGTCTCTCCCAGTTATGCATATGCCTCCCACACCTTCACCCAAGAAACCCCCCACCATTTTAAATTAGGATACAATGCACATGACCCCTCTCCTTGTACAGTGTGTGTTTGTAGTACAGTGCTTTGTCTGGATAATATATGTGAGATAACTCTTAATGACTGAGCCCTGCTGCTGGAAGCTGAGGTGCCAATTGTGTGGCAAGGCTTCCTGTGGGGCTTGATAAGTCTTGATGAAACACGGTGATTGTCAGGGAGACAGCACATGTGCCAGAGGTAGCAGGAGGGGCCTTAGGCAACTCCTGTGGCTTCCCAGGTTTGCCTCAGAGAGGACTTATTGTGGGAGCAGGTAATGAAATGCAATAGATTTGAGATGACGGCAACGGTTGTTCAGTCCAGAAAAGCTTACGAACTTAACTTGACCTTTCAGATGTTTTCTGGGAGCATCTACTCACCTGACATCTCCATACAGCTCTGTGTTGATACGTATGGAACGTGGTTTATCCTTTCCTTCTCTAGCTTGGTTTTCTGCTTGTTGGTTATTGGTCTAATCTGCTTCTGCAGCTTATTGCAGCTGTATGCTGAACTGTCATTTGTTCTGTCTCCTTTCTGCTCCTTCTCTGCCACCTGGCTTTCTCTGCAAGGCACCGACAAGTTCTTCTGCAAAGCAAGGCAACTGAGTACAGCTCACCTTCTCTGACCCAGGTGTAGAAATTCTTCCATGCTGAGATGTTTTTTTCACGCACAGCTTGCTCAGTAATTATTCAGATGAGTCATAATACCTGGTTCTAATTTAATCTGTGGGGTGGTTTTGAGTTTGTCAGCACCGTTGGCTCACTTGTCTGCTTGTTTCTGACATAGAATTTGATATTTCATTTTGAGCCTATTTTGTGGGGTTTTGTACTTTGGTATCTTTTTTTTTTTCGCCCCCAGTAGTACCTTGCATTTTTCTGAAAGGAGTTAACACATGCCGGAGGATTTTCCATTCCATATCACCTAAAATGAAAGCAGACGCAGAAATATGTAGTGTCACTGTGCTGACTTTATCTGCCTTATCTTTGTCCTGGTCGTTTAGAACATGTTCAACCAGCTAGATTCTGATGTATTGAAAAACCTACATGGGTTTTCCTTTTGTTTTCTGCTCCTGAAATCCCTGGCTATTACAATAAATATTCAATTCACCTGTAGTTTTTCTTTCCAGAACCCTAAGTTGTCCTAAACTTTTTTTTAATTTGACCTGCATGATTTCTGGTTCCTTGATTTGTAAGGAGTGACTCTGTCTTTTGTGATTCTGAAGGGAGCTGACCCTGGTTAGCAATTAATCATCAGCTGATGTCTCAGGCCCACCCAGTAGGATGAGGGAGAGAATGAGAAGAGCAAATGCAAGAAAAACTCTTGGGTCCAGATAAAGTGTGTGGACAGCTAGTGATGCAAAGGCAGTAACTTGCCACCTTGCACAAAGCAGTGGGATGTCCAGCCAGTCTCTAAGCAACAATTACTTTGGAAAATATGATCCCCAGGGTTTTTTACCAAGCATGATGTTATGTGATGAGGAATATCACTTTAATCAGTTTGGGTCAGCTGTCCTGTCAGTGACTCCTCACAATCTTCTGCCTATCTTTTAGCCTACTTACTGACAGGTAGTGTAAAAGTAGAGTGGGAAACAGAGAAGGTCTGGTTGCTGTGCAATCACTGTTCAGCAATAGCTAAAATATTGGTGTGTTATCGATTCTGTTTTGATCACAAATCCAAAACACGGCACCATATGGGCTGCTGTGAAGAAAATGCATCCCCACCAGACCAAGTATACTCTCCTGTGATAGTAGTCTCTGCAATGAGTTGAACAGTTTTAATTGCCTCCTGCTTTATTTTATAACCTACTAACTGCTGCTTTTGAAGTTCTTTTTAAATTTGTGTCATGTAGGAACATGTTAGTAATTCTTCTAAGTATTGAAGTAGAAATAATAATTACGTGTGTATGATAGGTTAATTATCTTAATTATGGCTTCTTGGGTATTATAGTTGCTTCAAATGTGGATATATTAGATAAGAACTTGACAATCCAAAGAACGGCAAAAATAACTTTGCTTTGGGAACAAAAATGTTTGGGGTTTTTTTTTCTCTTCAAGGTCATTCTGACAATGCTTAATTCAGTTTTAAGGCTTCTATGTTTTTTCTTAAAAACAAAACTTAAACTGACTCTTTGTCAAGCTGTTCTATAGGGGAAAAACATTTTAAAAGTTTCAATTGCAGGGTTACTCACTTCAACTCAATCAATTCCATTTGTTCTGCTTGTCATGCCTATAATTTTGAGGTGTGGCCACAGGATATTTTGTTCAACTTCAGTAGCCATCTTCTAGTCTTAAGTCTGGCAAGGTGGCTGTGACACTGAGGAAGCCAGGAACCTTCAAATTTGGTTCCTGATCATTGTTTTCTCCTCATCTTGGAAGGCTGTATGACAGCTGTCCTTATTTGGAAAAGACATTCCTAGATTTTGTGGACCCCTTGGTCCTTAGCCACCCCTTTTCTGTGGGAAAGTATGTGGGACCTATTTTGTGGCACAGCCACCTTAGAGTGCTTATGGGATAGTTTGTGAAAGGTACAGGTTTCAGTTCCTGTGTTACCAAGCAGATCACATCCAGGTGGTTTAATTTGGTCAGTGTATTAAAAACACTTAAACGGATTGTGTTAGACTGCGTATGGAAATACGGGCACTATCAAGGTAACCCAAACAATGTGAAGTCTGACCTTCTCGAAAGGAAGAAGGCAACAATACAAGGTCATGAAACCTAATGCCTAGGATATAATCTCTGCTTGACTGGTAAATGGCAAAAGGGATGCCAGAGCCCTGGGAGCCTACACCTGATGGGGGCATGCTATACAGTTGGGGAGCAGGGGACCACACCTCTTGTGATAGAAAGAGCAGCTTCCTTGGGGGAGGGATTGTACAGTGTTTGCTACAATCCAGAAACCCACTAGGGTGACAAGAATCAAACCTGCTAGAGAGAATAAGTCTCTTGGGAGAGACCTGCCTATACATGTTTTGGATTTTTTTTTTTAAATTTTGCATAGGCACTACACTTTTACTGCTTAAAAAGTTGATTTTAGTTTCTAGCAAAATTTGTCTTTTTAAGTTGAAAAGTCTTTTAAATTTCTGCAGAGCTTGCTGCTCCAGAGATGTCTTGACAGATGCAGCTAGGGAGGTCAGCTTAGCAGGAGAGAGCTACTACAGGTGGCTGTGTGCAGGCAGGCTGCTTGTCAGCCCCAGCTGGCCTGGGCTGCACAGACACTACCTTCTTGAGTACCTGCTGGCAAGGACAGTGCATTGCAGTGGCTTTCCCGTCTGCTGTTGCATGGGAGAGTAGGACTTGGCTTTCTTCTGAGTTAGAAACTAAGTATTATAAGCCGATTAAGACTAGGGACTTTTTGCTGTTTTCTAGGATCAGAGACTTTAGCCATTAAGCAATACCTCCATGCCTATCCTAGCTCCTGCTGTTTGTCTGTCTGGATTGCCAGCACTGCTCACAGACCCAAAGTGAGCATTTTTGCTGCTTTTTCAAGATACTTGCTGTTGCAATGAGGCTGAGAAAGTTGGGTTTATATGGATCTTTGACTGGCTTTTGGTCAGTGTTGTTGATTGTGTCATTGATCTCCTCACCCCTAAGAGTCCCCTTGTATCTAGGAGCCCTGAGTTCACACAACAGCCTTTCATCAGTACAGGTGTAAATATCTCCCTTTCATATGGTGGCATTGAACTACTGAGGGTAGGTACAGAGGAAGTGTGACGGCAGAAGATTTTTCCCCATGAGAAACAAGGCTGTGGTGGTTTTTTTTCTGGGTCTGATACCAGTCTGATACAGATCCAAAATCAGATCTTCTACTTCACTTGTAGTTCAAAAGAAAAATGGAAATACTAGGAGTGAATGTAGTCAGATGATCGTGTCGTCTGCTGTGGGAGATACTTACCCCATAAGGGATGTGCTTATTCCATGTTCTTTCTCTTTTACTCCACAGCTTGGTAATGTGGTCATCTAAGTGCAAGTTGGGTAGGACCAGAACAGTTGTACCTCACAGTGATCCATGTTTAATTAATGCGATAGCTTATATCTTGGTGGCCAATGTCAGCTGGGCAGAAGGTTATGTCTTTGGGAGATCCTTGTTTTTATGACCCATTTGCTGATTGCTTTGATACATGCTAAGTGTGGACTTCTGCAGTGTTTCCACAGCTGGAGACAAATTCTCTCCAGTTACAAGTAACAGTGCAGTCAGCCTAGAACTACCCTGTTATTTAAAGCTGGATAGTCAACTGCTTTATACTTTTCATAAATATTACACAGCTGTTTGTCACATTCATACCTTGCAGCAAGGTAGTAATTGGATAATGTGTAAAAACCCACAATAAATTTATTGCTTTTAATTTCACTAAATGCCTGTAGCATTCACATTGTTTGATAATTTTACAAGTACTAGAACTTAAACCAGGTCCTGCAGGTGGTAAGGTCATGTCTCCTCTCTAGTGTGATGTCATTGCCTGTGTGTCATGCAGCCAGTTTGTCTTGACCAAACTGTTCATTGAATCTTTCCCTGATCCTCTGTTATGTTGGCATTTTACAGACCAGAGTTTGCTATTTTTGCCATCTGCCTTTGGAAATATCACCAGCTTTTTGAAGGACATCTTAATAGACTCCCTTCCTCTGCTTGTGTTGTCTGATTTTTCCCCTTGTTTCTTAAGCCTTTTTTGTCACAAGAGAATAAACTTGGTCCAGGCTTGCAGTCTGGTGACCTTAAACAACCTTCATATTTCTTACAGGGGTTTAATCCATTTAGTTGTCAAGACCTGATGGGAGTCACTAAGAATAGGTCCAACACACCCACACTGCTGTCAGTCAGAGGACCGGATGTGTGGCAGACATCCTGCAGGTAACATTAAATTGGATAAACTGCATTCTGGAAGAAGTCTGACCAGCCAAACTCAGTATGGCAGCGATATGTGGGCAGCGAAAACTGGTGTTTTCCCAGCTGGAGCCAAGTGGCTACTCGTTCACAGTGGATTTTCATAATTTGGTTTCTCTTTCTTGAAAGAGAATGAAGAACTGAAGATAAATAACTAGCCATTTTTATTAAATATGTGTAGATATATATCATGCCTTAGTAACATGCCATTGCAAGCAGGAAACTGATGTTGGTTTCTCTTTCCATATAGAAGTTGGCTAAAGTTTTAGGTGGTCAAAATCTAGTCCTAGTGAAGCATCTTTCATGTTTTGATACACCATTTCACTTTCAGCAGACTTTTTCTTAACCCCTGCCTTAGATGTTTGTTCAGGCAGTAGCAGCTAGTCCTCTCCATCCTGGAGATGCAACTGAACATAGCTCATAATCAAGGTGCCATTTTAAAATCTGCAGTCTACAGAGGAAAGTGGTGCAGTTGTCACCAGAAGTGGAGGTAGGGGGAAGGCCAAGGAAGACTCGTTTTCAAGATGGAAGGATAGAGACCTACATCTGAAATACAAAGTAGTGCAGCATGTGCTATTCCAGTCATGAACAGTGGTTAGAACACAGCAGGCTGCTTTACTTAACAGTTAGGAATGTCTAATGAAGACCTAGTAGCTTAAATGATACAAATGAGTCTTCACTCCTCACACAATTAAGTCTTCCATGTTATTGGCAAACATTACACTTGGAGTAGAATAACAGGAGCTTAGATTTCTTCAAACTGGTTATATTTAGATTTTTGTCTGGCCTTGTTAGTGTGTGTGGGAGAATTTTGCTTGTTAGGTTTTTATCTTGTATCTTGTGGTTAGTGACAGACTGCCTCTTGCTGTTAGAGCAGCAGCTCCACCTTTTTCCAACATCAATTAGGAGAGGTTACATACAAATTAAGTAAACTAGTCCTGGGGCTATTTGTGAGAATGACCACAATGATACAGGATGTGAAGGGGAGGCAGAGGGGAAAAGAGGATTAATGGTTAGCAGGTTTCTTATGTTCTCTTCTAATATATTTTTCTGCTATATTTTCTGTCAGGATAAGGGAAGGAGATAATAGCTAACTACAAGTAGTGCTGTGAAGGTGCTGCACCCCAGTGTTACAGGAAAGATGGTTAGGGACGCCGGAAAAAGAGGTGACCTTTGGATTGCTTTTGTTCAGCTTGGTACAGCTCAGCTGAGTCATGTTGACTGCATGGTTGTTTCTGTCCCATCACAGCACAAAGCAATATTGTATTAGCTTTACATGTTCTTATAAATCGGATGGAAGTAAGTTCAGGTCACCCTGCAGTTGGCACCCGACTAGCAAATACAGTTTAGCAGGTAATGGTCACTAGCTAATGTGTAGTGACTTCGCTGATAGCAGGCATCTCCTCACCCTCAGCTCCTTGCAGAACCACCTCATAGCACTTGTACCTTGTGATCCTAACTGCCAGAATAGGGGGTTAAATGTTTGGCTTTGGAAGGCAAGCTTGTGTCTTCAAATGCAGGACTCTCAAAGATCTAGAGCTAGCTGTTTCCTTCAAAAATCCTTGGAGCTGTTTATGTGGATAATTAGAAATGTCTGCTTAGTTGCCTGCCAGGTACAAGCTTTTGTTTTTGGCACAAAATTAAGTCCCAATGATTTAACAGTGTCTCCTATAGATTATTCTCAATGTAAGAATCCTGGATTTTTTACAGGATAAACAGCACTTTCTGATCTGGTCATGCCTGGAGTTAACTTTCCTCTATCAGCACTGAACTTGCAGGGAGAATATTTGGATTGCGTTATACTGCCAGTGTAATGGAGATTTCTGGCCCTGGAAAGAACACTGGCAAGAGTAGTGTCCCCTTGGATTTGATTCAGTTGTCATCATTGGCTTCTAACACTATCTGAGACACCTTGGGGTACCATGAAATGTCCTCCTGGGTCTGGCACACAGGACTTGGTCATACCCTTGCCCTTCCTGAGCAGCAGTTGGAGCCTGTGTGTGTTACAGATGTCAGCACAGGTACAGAGCACAGAGCTACGTGCTGTTGGCTCCTTCGGTCTGGAAGAAAGAGGCAGAAGAGCCAGTCCAACAACACCTGACTGCCAAGCTAAGGGGATGGGGAGCTGATGCTTGTGAATGTCAGCTACTAATAGTTTTTCCCACAAGTGTGTCAATGTTTGAAGCACAGCTAATAGTAACAGAGCTTCTTCCTTCCTCTCCAGCTGCAGATGTTGGAAATTTGTTCTCCTTTTCAAATTAGCACTTATTCTGGGCTTGCTGGTGGCAGAGACAGTTTCAGTTAAAGATGTCTTTGAAAGGGATAACAACTTTGAAAAGTTGTAATTTTTTTGTTGAAGTTCTTTCTTGACAGCTCAGGTTTTGCTGATTCGTGGGAATATCATGGATGGCTGAACATCTTGAATATGTGCTCATTATCTGCAGCGTAAGATTTAAGGTTGCCAAGCACTTTACAAGGGTTTGGCCAGTGGAATTTCTGGAGTATTTGAACTAAAATACTATTTACAATGGATGAGCACTAGTCTGTGCAAAGTCAACTGCCAAACTCTTGTGGAGTCACCATCATTACGAAGCGTGTGTTTTGTGGACTATGTCAGTATCACTGCCTTCCCAAATTAAAAATTGTGCAAACTTCTAGACTTTTGATTCTGTTACTGCTAACAGCTGTGTTGAATGAGCTTTGGATCAAGCACAGAGGGCATTTGCATGACTTCAAGTTGTAACAATATTGGCTGTCTTTAATGTGTGGAAGGAAAAAGATTTCCTGTTATTTATTAGCAGCTTAGCTAATATTAGTTGCTAAGTCATACAGTCATGAAAGCTCTTGGCTAGAAATGTGTCTTGCAACACTTGTTCATACAAAGCATTTCTTCTAGCATCGGGTACAAGACCAATTTTTAATGAATATTATGCACTGGCCCTGACAAATCCTTTATGTTCACCGTGAGAATCTGAGTTTAAAACTGAGAGGGCTTCACAGATGTTGCTGTTAATCAGCTGACTGGGAGGCCATGTGCTGGCCTGAGCTTCCTTTGCAGTGAAATTGCCTTGTTCTGTGTGCCATCCCACAGGGAATGTTCTTCACCCTTTTAGAAAGGCAGTGAAGAGATGAAGGGTGAAAACTCACCCTTTGTCCATGTTTTCCTTGCTGAACAGCACCACAGTTAGTCTGGCAAAGCTCAGAGCACTTCTCTCTGTGGCTCAGCAATGAAAAGTACTGGATGAGCTGAGAAAGCTCATATACGCAGTGGTTTCTTCCTGTGCTGTGGCTTCAAGCTATCGGTTTTGTGGTCAAAGATAGTTTACATGATTAGAGACCGTGCAGTCAGTTTTCTTTAAACATCGTGTATCCATTTCTGTTTCCTTCCAAATGGTTCTTTTCCTCATCTTCCTCTACTCAAGTCCAGAAAAGCCAGGGAAAAGAGGATTAGTCAAGATGGAGCTGACTGCTTGCGGATGAGCTACCATGCAGGAGAACCAGTGAGATACTCTCCTCCATCTTGCTGACTTGTCCCTGCATAGGAGTGGAATGGGAGCTGGCTTATCACTGCCCAAACTTCTCACCTTGTAGTTGCAGTGTGCTGGAGCATGCTGGCCTGGCCCCCTGAACAGATGCTGCCTGGCAGTATTTGGCATAGCAGAGATGATTGGGTGAGATGGAGGCTTCTTCCACTTAAGTCAGAGAGCCTCATCTCTCTCCAAGGAAGGGAGGTACAGTCTATTTGTAGTATGCAGACACAGCCTGAGAAACACAGTTGTCACCAGCACTGTTTGATTCTATGTCCCCACCCAAATGCTTTGTGAGCCCAGCTCCCTGCACCATCATTCTCCTTTTTTAGCAACCCAAACCAGGGCCCAGCCCACCCAGCATCAGCAGGGAGGAAGCGAGAAACATCCTGAGAACCCTGTCTGGCTGCAGGGAGATCACGTGTGTGATCATGTGAAATCATGATGTGCTCAGCACCAATATGTTGCTGTATTTTTATTGCAGCCTTGTCACAGCTAAGCATTCCAGATGTATGTCTTCTGCTTTAGTGTAAATTTGTGCAATACTGGCACCAGGGTGGAGGCTGTCCTCTTACATCTAAAAGAATGAAAAAAAAGTCCTTAAAAATGCTATGTTCCAGCTAGTAAAAATCCTGAAGCAAAGACTCTCAGTGTTTGCACAGGAAGGTTGCTGGTTGTAGAAAGATTTTCTCCCACCACTGTGTGCACTCTTTGTGGTACTGAGTGTTATAGGGTACTCAAAGCATGCTCTGTACCTTTGTTTCTTGCAGGTGATGAGCTCCAGGCTTGCTAGAGAAGTTTTCTGTGATTGCTGCTAGTCTTTGTTGCTGAGACACTTGGAATGCAGGAGGGAATTTGGATCAGTCTGCCAGAATAAGCCCTCTCTGAGTACTGGGAATGGAGGCACAGGCAGATATGTACAGCCAAGGCAACACTGTTCTTGCTGGGGATAGTCAAGTGCACCTCTGCACAGTAATAAAGACTGGAGCAATAAAATGCAGCGAGGTTCTGTTCCTCACGTGTTGGTGGCTATTTGCGTGGTGTCTTTGCTCCATATTCCCTGAGTCTGGTATCTCTGTAGTGTGACTGTGACATGACCTTCAGTGTGGCAGGAAGGTTTCTGAATCCATGAGACTGCAGGGTCCATTGGGCTAGTACTGAAGAGCTGTTCCTTTTTGCTGCCCAGGAGTTCTAACAATGGCATTTCTTTATTTGTTGCTATAGCCTTTAATTTTCCTTGCTCCTTTCTGGACACATGAAAATTAAGGAGAGAGATTTTTTGCTTAATTTCTCTGTTCTTCTCCCTTTTTAGTTTGCCTCTAACAAGACTTGTAGCTTAGTCTCCAAGCACGTGTTACTGCCTGTACATGAATAGTCATCCATGAATAATTGGAAGAAATCTTCAGCTAGTGGGTATTAGCACAGCTCAGTACTGGGTAACCCACTGAAGGTGATTTGAGTAATCCATAGCCTGCACCAGCCTATCAATTTCTATTCTTGCACTCAGTCCTACCGAGGCAATTCATTACCGCAGCAGCCAGTTGTTCTTGCTTCTCTGTGTTTCAAGGGCTGCCCAAGGAGAGGTTAAATACTATGGCGATGGTATGGACTGTGGACATGTCCATGTCTCAACAGCATTTATGGAAGGAAACAAGAGCTATTGTGCCAAACATGATGGGGAGGAGTCACAAGGATTGCTGAAGCAATTCTTGTGACACATTAGTACAGCAGGATCTTGTTAATGGATTAGTGTTTAAGACAATTCTTCAGCATTCTGCAAGTCAGGGCAGTTCTGGATAATGTACATTTCTCAATTAGGGAAGAGATTGACAAGGCAGCAGGAGGTTCTAAACAAAAAAAATTCTACACAGTAATTTAATAAGGAGGAGAGTTTTTTTAGGATTATCCTAAGTGAGAGACTGAGTAAATGCTGCTTGACTCAGAACCTTGGGTGAAACTATACAGTTTGCTCTTAAGGGCAGAAAGGAAGCAAAACAAGATGGGAAAAAAGTGAAGGTTCACAGACATAAAAAATTACTTCTGTATCCACTGGCTTTGGATCTCTCTTCATCTGCTTGCAGTATGTATGAATTCAATTAAGTTCATGCTACAGCAATAAAAAAGGGCAGCTGAAGATTTAAGTTTGGTTGTGCTATAAGCTTCTCTGTAAATAATACCCATCTTGTACATAAGCTGTTTGGACTGGTTGCTGCTGAGAAGAATCCTGGCTATTCTGTAGCTTGTGCTGATACAGTTTCTAGCAAAGCAATCTATCCTGTTAGTGTTTTGTTAGGGACAAGTCAAAGCAGTGTTCTAAAACGAGGAAGTTATCAAATGCCTTTTCAAAGGCTGAAACAGCACTTACCTTTGTTTACTTATGGCTTGCTTACTGTATCCTTTATGCAAGGAATAAGAATGAAGTCATAGGATGTGGGATTATTAAGGTGACACTAAAGGTGACATTAAATGTATCAGAGCATTTGTGGATGAAACAGGATGGTGAGCTCTTTATGGTGAAACTCCAAGCTCTGTGCAAGCCATGTAGGAAACTTCAGGGCTTAAGATAAAGCTGTGAACCTGCTCTGGGAATCAGACATGTCTACTCTTTCATGGATTTCCTTCTTTCTCTCTAACAACAGAATCAGGGTTAAGTGACATATATGCCCTGCTACCATAGGGTGTTCCTCCTCTGACATCACTAAACTCTTTTTTAAAAGTGTAGCTTTATGTTAAGTTTCTTCCAGCTTCAGTTCCTACAGTTACTGTGGCTAAGGGCTACTTAGATTCTCATGTTCAGAGGGACTTAATATCAGCAATATGATCTGGTTTGGCCATACCAACTAGACCAAGATTCAGGCAAGTGAAGATTCCCAAGTCGGATTGAAGGCTTCAAACTCCAAGCATATTTTGACTTGAATTAAACAGACTATTAATAAAATAAACTTGGCATCAAATCCTCTGGCAGTGGTAATCAATCATGACCTGATGACAGCCTCGGCTACAGGGGTGCTACCAAGTGAGAAAGCAAAATCTGGATGAAGATCCTCATGTATTGAAAACTTCTCTTGTTTCCTGTTGTTTTGTAATGAAAGATATGACCTCAATAAAATCTGAAGGGATAGGTTTAATTGTTACTGTTCATGTGGGCCTGATAAAGGATATTCCCTTTTGTGAATGTACACTCAAACTAAGGGACAAGCCAAGTTGTAAAGTGTATTGGGTGTGTACTCTTGCTTTTTTCTCATGCCAAAGTTTGAATATGCCTTTCTTGACTACTTTAAAATATCTATTTTAAAATATATTTCTGCTTAATATTTAAAATATTGCTAGTATTCTGCTGTGCAACTAAAATACTTGTGTGCAACCATGAGGAAAAGCATAAGCAGTGGAATTTGGACTTGCATTTGTAATGGGTAACAACAGAGCTGTGTTGCAAAATTTTTTGTAACTTTAATTATACAGGTATTTCCTTTTCCATTCCAATTTTCCCATCCCTTAGGCTGCCTTTCTTTCTTTCCCAAATGTGGCTGTAGATCACAACTGTGACACAGTTGCAGTGTCCTGCACTGAGGACTGAACTCTATTAAATTTGTGGCTGCAAAGGTGTGGTGAGGTGTGTGCCTCAAGAGCTGTAATTATGTTGGCATTTTTTTGAAGGAAAAGGAATTTTTCAAGCAGGAGCTTCTGTAAATGCAAATATTATTTCAGGAGTTTTCTGTTCTAATGTTAATTTAGAATTGTTAAGAATAAAGGGGATTTTATTTCCTTGGCAGGTGTCTTGGTAACTGGACACCTTTGGAGGCGAAAAGATGAAAAACATGCTTGGCTCATCAATCACTGATGCATTAATGCCATCTCAGTGTCCCCACGTGAAAGAAAAAGTAACTTTCTGCCTTGACTTCAGGTAAGCGCCTGTTGTATACCATATCGTGCCTACCAAACTTTGGGAGAATCTAAGAAAATTACAGTGTATATCTGAAATTAATTTCAAAAAAAAGTGGCAAATTTCAGTCATGTGCAAGACATGAGGTGCTTTGCTTTAGGCTCTCTCAGGTCAGAGCAACTCTATCCAGCTAAACTGGAGGGCCACAGCCCCTTCCTGGAGTCTGATGTGTCATCAGGTGCAGACCATACAGAGAGGGCCATCTGTAGCCAGGAATGCCTGTTGCTGCAGAGCACAAGCCTGTCTGTACCTGGAGCCCAATGCACTGTCAAGTGCTGAGAACATATGCCCATAGCTTCTTGGCAGTCAGACTAAATGGTCCTTGTAGGACCTTCCAACTGAATTATTCTGATGAGGAGTGTGCCGTGGCTCCTCAGCTGTCTAAGAGAAAAGACACCAACATGTCCTTCCTCTGGCTGCTGGTCAAGGTGGGCAGGTCAGACCACATTTTGCTCAGGACACGGATGGGTAAAACATTGATTCCAAGCTGTCAGTTGTTCTATCAAAGGATAACTAGTACTTTGATATTGTTATGAAGGAATGCCTGGCAGCTGAATGAATTAGATCCTTGTGGAGTAATCAGTGGTGGACGCCTAGAGAATATGAGATACAGCAGTCAGATTGTGGTCCTTCCTGAGAGTGCTTTTTAAACTTCCAGTGATTTGAGTCAGGAAATTCTTGGATCACAAAGCTGAATCATCATGTTTAAGAGCTCTGTGTGGCACTTTCTTCCAAAAAACTGATTATTCCATTTGAATGTGCAAAATACTTGACATTTTACATACTTTGCAGCAAAGAGTCATGTACCTGACCTCTTAATTACACATCAGTATTTTCTTGTGCTTATTTTAAATCGGCTACTCTTGTTTGAAGTCTCCTAGTTACTGTATGAGGAGAAACAGTGAACAGTGTTTTCCTGTTCACTTTCACTACTCCACATGATACTCTCTAGACCCCAGCTCTTCCTCCACACCTTTGTCAGGTTGTACAATCCTGTCTTTTTGGGCATCCCATGTATAGAAGCTGCTTTGTTCCTTTGATCAGCTGTACTGCTTCTTTCAGGACCTTTTACTGTTCCTCTGTATAAGTTTTGAGATGGGCAAATGGACCAGAATTTAATGCACTGTTCAGGATGCAGGTGTAATATGCATTAATATTGGGATATAACTTTGTTTCCTTTTGCTTTTCTGTTCTCTCTACGAGTAGTTTCCAGCATTCCTCTTGGATTTTTTTTTTTGAGTGCTCCTGAGTTGATATTCACACAGGAGACTCTGCCCCAGTCTTACTCCTGAAAGGAATAATAACTCAACTCCTGACACATAGCAGGTAGGGTTAGGGCTGGAGTTTTTTTATGTGTGTCACTTCATACTTTTTAATTCCAAAGTTCCTCTGTTGTTTTATTACATAGTATCTCAGTATTATGTTTCTGCAACGTGCTGTAGTTTTTCTGTCTACTATGATAACTAGCCAGTTATTGTATGATTGTCATCTCAGCGTTTCTTTTTTCCAGACTATTTATGAATATAGCAGAGATTCCTGTGAGATAACGAGCTGGCTTCAGAAAACGCATTATCATTTGTTTTATTTACTTGTTCCAAATGAGTTAGTTGTTTTTTAAATACCATTATGTTTAGTTTTAGTATTCTTCAAGATTTGTTTGGGGTTTTTTTGGGGGATATTTTTTGTGTTTTTTGTTTTTTTGTTATTTGGGTTTTTGTGGCGGTTTTTTGTTTGTTTGTTTTGGGGTTTTTTGGTTGTTTTGGGTTTTTTAACAGGCAGGGTACATTTGCTCTGAGACTAACATAATGTCTTGAAATAGTCTCTCTGTCTCCAGAACACATACACTTTAAGGTTCCTCTTTTAGAGAAATTTTGGAATTTTATGGGATTCCTGTCTTTGAAATTCAGCATGGCACTGGCTGATCTGGTTTTGGGTGTTGGTAGAAATGCTGAATCTGGTGCTGGTATAGTTCAGACAGAAAGATGACAAACCAATTTTTTACACTGGTCAAGACTAAATCAAGAGTTGCTTCCCATTTTAGGGATTTCCTAGCTGCCTGTTCCTGAAACAGTTATTTATAGCATCTAGAAATCCAGTATTATCTGAGAGATCAATGTAAAAGGTTTCACATTTTACTTCAGAGTAATTAAAATAATTGGAATGTTAGTTCCTGGGATTTCCACATTTCACTGCCTTCCTGCCACCATGTTTCCTTTATACATGCAGTGTCCAAGTCCTTTCTTAGGGTGAGCATACTGGGTCTGGGCTATCAATGTCTTAGAGAATTCTGTGGAACATGGAAAGCATTGTTTTGGCTTTCTGGCACTGTATCCTGTTCATATCAGACTTTTTAAAACTCTTTTGTTACTTTTGTGTTTCTTTGATGGCATTCTTTACTTGAGGTTGCAGTGTCTAGGGTAGGATTCAGAACAGGATACATTATTTCCTTTATGCACTGGTCTGCTCTCGCCTTCTTGGCAGTTTGAAGGTTCTGTGTAGTCTTCCGGATGTGAAGTGCAGATCCTGTTTCCTTCTCACTTTTGGTAGAAATTTGTTCATGCTTTGTTGGGCTTAATCCACTCTGGAAGCTGCCAGTCCCTGGCGAACCTGAGCCTCACTTCCTTACTCCATTGCTTTAGCCATTCAATGAGACTTTGCCTCCTCCCCAGCTAGGTTATGGTGGGGGTCTTGATCTTTGCCATTTTATGTTCAACTTCCAGAATCTTTCTTCTTTCTTTCATGTGGTACCCAGATGGGCTACAAGCCCTGCCTCCTTCCCAGCATTTCCCAACTTTTCCAGGCTTTTAAAAAAGTTTTGCCATGTAGCACCAAAGGGCACATAAGAAGACTGTGTTTGGGATCAGGAGCCAAACCTGTTCGGTACCTGGCAATGGAACCACTTGTGGCTATTACCTGTCCCTTTTTCTGGGCTGGGCTTTCTGCTGCAGGGAGGTATTGCCAGTAAAAGAAGATACTCAGAGTGCATAGAGGGGACCATTGACCACAATTATTACATTCCTTATTTGTTTAGTGCCTTCCTGCCATGAAATTAGGGCTGGAGGAACTTTTCAGTGCCCTAAAAAAGCATCCTCTGTTTAACTTCTTTCTTTAAGCAGCAGTAGACTTTTTTGCCTGCAGGTGAGACTACGCAGGAATTGCCATGAGGGCTCTGTGTTGTACGTCTACCTGTGGCACAATCAAGTCACAAGGAAGAGCTCAGTATGTGAGGATCATGGGGTGCTTGGAATGAATGTCTTTGCACCACCTACACACAGGTCAGGTAATCATGTGACACTTGATACTTTACCCTGGAAATTGTCACCCTCTAGCTAGGCTTCTGATTGCATTTCTCTTGCACATCTGGACTGACTCAGATATTCCTATATGGGATAGCAATGCAGCTTCCAGTTAAAGAATTGAGAAGCAATTACATTAAATGTGTCATTAACAACTGTATTCATCATGTTTTGTAACAAATTCTGCTGAGACATTGACTAAATCCAAATTATGAGATGCTGAGGCTTACCTTTAGCTTATGCTTCGTTCAAAAGAAGCTGGCATTCTCCGAGAGAGTCTTCCTGTTACTTGGCTATGGACTTGATGTAAGGTGGAAGGAAGAGCTCCAGCCATGTAAGGTGTATTTGCATCAGCATGTTACTAAGCTGGTGATCCCTGAGCTGCAGAGGGGTCAAACAAAGGTCATTAAGGTGGAGGAAAAGAGCCCCTAGAGGTTAGAAAGTTTATTGCAGCAAAGCAAAGAAAATATGTGTATACACATATGTATCTTGTTCTGAGGTCTGTCTTCATTTTCCTCCTGAAACAAATCTGTGCATCAGGGCTATGTGGTCACATACATCTTCTATTAAGTTTAGTGGTACTGAGAAAATTTGAAATTGAAAAAAGGTTTCTAAGAAATGGTTGAGAAATGCTACTTTATGTTAGAGTTTGTGCTTGTGTTGATTAATTTCCAGCTAACTTGCTGTCACTAGCACAAGTAGAACTTCTTATTTAGACAACCTGAAAATATTTGTATTGCAAATGTTTATGACATAGAAGCATTTTTCCAGGACAGAAATGTGTGTGTAGCTAGGTGACCACAATTAAAATTATCATCTAAGGAGTTGAAGAAGAATGAAAAAATTGAATTTAGCTGTTGTTAGGGGGGCAAATTCTTGTCTGGCCAAATGACCAATTTCAAGGAAGTTCAAGGGAGTTAAGAGGCGCTTACCATTGATTCTGAATCAGTTTGTCAGCTCCATATCTGGCCTAGGACTGAACACCGTCTCTTGAACATGCAAATTTTCTGCATTGGTCCTTCCCACAATTTCTGATTTGCTCTTAATTATACCAAAGAAGGAAATAAACTCTGCGTCCTTGCAAAATTTTCATGGCTCTTCTGATTTGGGGTGTTGCAGGGTGTAGCTAATACTCTGAAAAGGCTTCGGGATTCCTGGATGAAAGGTGTGATGAAAGAAGTGTATTGTTATTGTTTTAGGGGAGGAATCATGCTACTGGGTAAGCCTCTGTCACTGAGACTTGCTGGACTTGTTTGTTCGGACTTGCCTATGACTCCTTTCTTTCTTAATTCGGGAGATAAAGCCTCAAGTCTATGCTGAGATGCTGCACAGTGTGTTGTGGTGTTCAGGACAGTGCATCTCCCAGAGAGAAGAGCTTCTTGCCAACCTCTCGGTGGTACCCAGAGGTGAGTGCAGCGAGCTTCTGGCTTCCTTTTTGGTATTTTGGGCAGCATGGCTACATTGTGTCCAGATTTTTGGGGCAGTTTGAGCTAGGACTGAGGGTGTGGGGAGAATGGCGCTAGTTCTGGGCTTGCTTCTGATTTGATCTGCCTTTCCTGCATTGGTAATCCTTCTGATATCTCAGCCTTTCTCCTCACCCAAAATACATTTGTTTTCTGATAATTCTCCAGCTCATCTACAGCATGGTATGGCAAATCAAAGGGTGGCCTATGGGGAGAGCAGGTGAGAGTCATTTCACTGTGCCTGACTCTGAACTACCATTTGTGCTAGAGTGGTTAGAATATGTTGCAGGCACAACTGCTGAACTAGAGGATGAGTGGAGTACAGTTGGTGAAAGTAGCTTCTTGTGCTTTTGTTTATTTTCATGGACTTTGTGTGCAGCCAGTGAAGTGTTAATCTGTGCAGAATCAGCTTGGAAACACACCAAATCTGGCACCTGACCATTTCGCCCGCCCTGTGTTGGAATGAAAATCAAACTGAAAACCCACAGAGACTATAACTGCTTTTGTGGTGTCTTGCTTTTGGAGTAGATTTCAAGAAGTCAAAGAAGGACAAAGGGAGGCAGGCAGAGCTGTTTTTGAAGGCTGAAAAGTAGAGATCTACTGCTATAATCTGTGACTGCCAAACTAACAGAACAAGACACTTGTCTACGACCAACACAGCTGGAAGGGGAAATCTGAGAGGTAAAGATGATGTAAAAGTTAGAGAAACTCATCCTAAACCAATTGCAATCAGTGGCTGTGTACTTAATACTTTCTTTACACTGAGATGACGTCTTAGTGTTCATGCAGATTGTAAATCCTTATGTAGTGAGTAGTCCTCCTACTTCTGCTAAAACTTGTTTCAGAACATGAGAGTCTTTCTCAAGATGTTGGCTGTATCGGTCAACTGTAGAAAGACACATTATTGATCAAGGGTATTTAAGTCCTTGGCATTACAGTTACGTCCCGCAGACTGTTGTAGTGGTGGGGGAGGCTGCCTCTATCCCAACGATTAAAGAGCTCACAACTTCCAAACAGTTGTGTGCAAAATGGATGAGAGAGTAAGGAGCAGCAAACCTTTTGTGCTGATTGCAGAGGTGACCAGATAACCAGGGAAGCCTGTATGATGCCTGCATTTTGGCGTCATGGATATAGTTGCTGGGAAGCTCTGAGTTAAGACATCCCAAAGGCTGAATGCTGCCCTTCAATATTGAAGCAAATGACAAGAGCCATATTTGGAGCTGTTGTCTTTACCCAGCTGAAGTGTGCTCTGGGGAAGCAACAAGACCTTGGATGGTTAAGGGGAGGAGCTCAATTAGTAAGTGGCAAATACATTACCGATGCTTTATCTGACTGCAGAGGGGTGGCATGCAGCACCTACTGTTTTTGTGGGATGTTCAAGGGTGTGGGGAGATCAAGCTGATTCAGTATGACGCATAGAAGAACGCACACTTCATTTCCCTCAGCAGATGCCTTCAATGGTTGGAAGTCTTCCATTGTATCAGAATGCTTTAGGAGGTATCAAACATTGAGTAATTGAGGCTGGTAGGTAGCTGACCTCATCCAAAAAGGGTCTGGCAGTACTTAGGCACGCACTATCTGCTTCTGCTTCAGTTCTCAGAATAGTAGAGGTTGATGTCCCATTCTTTGAGAGGTGCATGTCCTGGGTATGCCACAAGAGCACAGCAGAAATGCTAGGTTGGTGTGGTTGCTTGTGGTAAAGATGGGACTGAAGTTAGCGAGTCTTGCTTTATGGCTCTGTGATTTTCTACAGGCCTCCTGGACTAAGCCAGATATATCTCAGTTTCTGCCGTTCCCAACCACCCTGTCAGGGTGGATAGCTTCAGAGGTATAGTCTGGATTTTCAAATCAGACTCACCAGGCCAGCAGATTACTCTGTTTGGTTGTCTTGTGAAAGGTCCTATTTCTAGGAAGAGTGATTGTAGACATGTATCTGACTCCATCAGCTAGGAAAACTGGTCATGGCTATAACTGTGGAGAGACCCTCCTCAGCAGATGTGTCACCCAAACTCCACCACTGGCTCATCTGAGAACACTTGGGGTAGCAGGGGTATAATGATAAAAAATGTAATAATAGATGCATTATAGCAAGATAGCAGTAGATCACATAGAAGAGGTTGCATGCTTTCTTCTATGTGGAGCATGGCAAAGCGCTTTCAGTAAACAGGTGGTACCAGAAAACGTGGTTTAGATTAATCTAAAAGCAAATCTAGTTTGGAGTGCTGTGAGGGCTTATCGTAAGAGCTCAAAAATTGTCAAGGGCAGATCTGTTAAACAGAACAGGGTAGCTGTTCCCTGCTTCTCCAGCAGCTCAGTGACTAGGGTGACATGATAAAGTTACACTTCATTTTCTTGTCTGAACAGATGATTTCTGATCAGCTTGCTGGTATTGCTCTTGCTGAAGCTTTTGATAGTGCATGGTAACTCAACCAGAAGAGATGGATAATCTCAATATAGTGAATCCAATCCTATCAGCAGGGGTGTGAGCTGAAGTTGCATTGTGAATGAATATAGTAACCTTTTAGGGAGTTTGGTACAGGAAGAGAGAGGAAAAACAGATTGTCACCTGTGTATTGTGCTTGTCTTTTGCTTTTGGGTAAATGTTCCAAATTTAGAGGTAAATAATTCATTTGAGGCTGATCAGGAGTCCAACCTGAAATCCTATGTGATTTCTCGCTGGTTTCACAAGGAAGACCTGACAATTTTAGCTCTGTAAAATTTCAGTATAACTCTTCTTCATAATGTGCCAATAACTTTTAATGTAGCTTTATTTCTTGCCGTATTTCACTTATTAAAATGTCTTATATCGAGGCTTGATTTAATATATATCTCTCTGAACAACTTTAGTGTATTTTAAATACTTAATTCTATGAAAACATACCTATTTTCAAAATAATTCATTTGGAATTTTTTTTTCAGTACAGAATAACTTTTTAGTGATCACAGTCTTTGACTCAGAGCCAAGACGTGTAAACTAGGAGATTTAATCGTTTGCTCTTCCCGACCCAAATTAGCTGTGATATGAATGGGATAGATGCTTCTGTCTCCATGGATTATCTTAGGCCCCTTGGGAATGATGCATGTTTTAAATGAGAACACGGATTGCTGGAGGAGGTTTAATATTCACCGATAGTATTGCCAAGATAAGCAGGTCTGTACTGAACTAAAGGATCTTGGGTTTGAAACTTCTCACTAATTCACTGCAGACTGAAAGCTGCCAGATACAGACCATGAGGAGCTGGTTTTCAGAGCAGAGAGGACTTGGCCTTCAAGGTCTCCCAGTGGAGTCCGGCTGCTGATCTCTTATTAAGGCTTGCTCCTGCGGACTGTGAGTTACCTCATTCAAGCTAGAGGGTGAATGCATTGGTGTTACCTGAATTCCCGTCGGCCCTGCTAAGAGTTAATTTGCAGTTTACCAGAGTTTGGGCAGTAAGAAAAATCAAAGCCTGTGATATAAGGAAACAATAAATATGTGGCTATACAAAACATCAGACTCTGGAAGGCATCACACAGACAGCTGTGGTATTGGGGGACTTGTGAGGAGAACACCTGTCTATTAAGCAGTGTCTCTTTTTTACAGGAAGAAAAAAAGGATGCATCCATGGTTGAAGGTTTTCATCAGCACTGCAGAGGATCAGTGTTTTATCTGGCCACTGAGTGTTGCTGGGTGGAGCAGAATTTGCTTGGTTACTAGAGTGCAGAGAAGACAATGTCTAATTCCTAAACAGGGGGATCCACCTGTCACTAAACTATATAAATATGGAACTGGATGTCCCAGGCACAGGAATCCCTGTCAGGTGGTTATTCTGGTAGAGCATGACAGTCCTGCCCTCCGTGGCACCATAGCAAGAAGGCTAGGGGAGTGAAAAGCTGGTTGGAGGTGTAATGTGTATGCATAGTGAATGCATTAAGTGGACATAACCTGATAAAGAACTGTTTTTCATTAATTATCCTAGTCTCTGTCTCAGCAGAGCTAGACATACCTAGTTGTGAGATAAAATAGAAAAAACCCGAAAAAATGTGGAGACTGCTGCGCTGGGTCCTGCACATAGACATGACAGTTGAAGGATACTGGTAATTGTACACTGTGGGAGTTAATGAGTCTTGGTGTTCCCATTGCAAAAGATTTTTTTTCCTATCCTGTTACTTTGCAAGATGGAAGTCAACAACATCCTGATAAAGGGAGCAAACTTTTGGTTTTGAAGAGATATTTCCACTTTTAATTTGGATATCCCATATACAAATTAATTAGCTGTATGTGGTGTTGGTTGACACCTCAGGGGTGTTGATGGATGAGAAGCTCGACATGACCCAGCAACATGTACTCATAGCCCAGAAAGACAACCGTGACCTGGGCTGCACCAAAAGAACTGTGGCAAGCAGTTTGAGGGAGGTGATTCTACTTTGCTCTTGCAGAGTACTCTAGTATTCATCGAGCTCTGGATAAGCCCAACATAAGAAGGACACAGACCTGTTGGAGCAAGGCCAGAGAAGGGTCGTGAAGATAACCAGAGGGCTGGAACAGCTCTCCTGTGAAGACAGACTGATAGAATTCTGGCTGTTCAGCCTGGAGAAGAGGAGGCTCCTGAAAGATACTATGAAGAAATTCTTTACTACAAAGGTGGTGAGGCACTTGAATAGGTTGCCCAGAAAAGTTATGGACTCCCCACCCCTGACTGGAAGTGTTCATTGCCAAGTTGGGTGGGACTTTGAGCAACCTCATCTAGTGCAAGGTGTCCCTGCCCATGGCAGGGGGTTTGAAACCAGATGATTTTTAAGAATACCTTCCAACCCAAACCATTCTATTATATGAATGCATTAACCTTTTTTCTTCAAAAAATTTAGAGTGAAATCAGTATCAGAAGTGGTGTAGGCTTTAATTCCTCATCTCCCATACTTCCCTTTCCCTTGGCACTACAGCACTTCCTAAGGTTTCTGTTTCCCTTTCCAAGTCTGTGTGACCCGTGAAGAATGAGCAGTTCCAAAATGTTGGAGAAGGCGGTCTGTGCTGCCAGAGTATGTTGCTGTAGCTGGTACTTGCACAAAAAGGAATTAGAGACAGGCACTTGGAAGGATGGTGCTGCCTGTGAGAGCATGAGTCTCACAGGCAAGGAGATGCTCAGTTTTTTTAATCTTAAGCTTTTGTAGCTTTGGCATAAGGCCATGTCTTGAGGAAATCTGTCTGGATACAGTTCACAAAACGCAATGGTTATGATCCAAGAATACAGTTGCTTCAATATCTGCAGAGAGCCATGTGCTGCCAGGGCTGTGCTGTGTGTTCTCTGTGCCCAGAGCAGTGGAGGGATGGTGCTCCAATTGCCATTCAGGTGGAAGCCCACTGGAGTGGGGACAACTGCAGGACAGGGAAAAGCTCTGATTGAGATGGATGGTAGGGGCTCAGGCTGGAAGCAAAAGCTCTACAGTGAGGAGAGACAAGTGAGATGCAAAAGCTGCATCTTACAAGCATGAGATATGGCTAGCTAAGGAGGGGCAGAGGCACGTTGCCACAGTGGGCTGTTCTGATTAGCCAAGAGGCTTGCCCGCAAGGGTAGTGACTGACTGCCCGTGAGGTATGCTGCAATTGCCTGGGACTGGGAAAGGCTGTGAGATGGGTGTGGGAGTGTTCCATGGAAGGCTGCAGCATATTGAAGAAACTGAGGCAGAACAATTACATTGGTTTTAGGTTTTTTATCTGAATCTCTTAATCTCTTAAACCCTCAGAGCTGATGGATAGTGTATACAGTGAATGTCTGCATGGTGAAAAGTCAAGGCCTCAGTGGAGCCATTTGAGTTCTAGTGGGTGTTATTTTTGTGCCTATTGCAACTTGTAGTTTGCAAAGGAAGTAATCTTGGCCAGGCTGGGCTTTCAGACTCCCATCATCTGCCCTACAGCCTTGACACCAGGAAACTGAGCCAGGCTAGTGGGGAGAAAACTTGGGCTGTGCACAGCCAGTGCAGAACTTCACCCCAGTAAAGCAGGAACAACATAGCATATGACTGAAGCAGAAGACTTGATCCTGGTCACCTGTCCTGTGTATGTTGGTAACACTAAGAAGCTGCTTGTGACCACCTGCAGTTGTGATGCTGGCTGAAGCTGCTCTGTTTTAATTTTTCCTTTCCAGTATGTTTGAGTGGGTAAAAAATTTGCCAGCTTCCCGTCTAAGTAATGGACTGAAATGCCTAACACCACTCTCACTAGCCAAAACCAAACTTTTATGTGAGGAGATTAAACTTCAAGTTACTTCCAACTTCCCTGTCAGTTGCTGTCTGCAGACCTCTCAACTCCTTCCCCTGTAGTGCTATCTGGTTTAGTGGTTTTTTTTCCTGTTTGCTTTTCTTGCCATTTCTTGCTTGTGGCTTTACTAGGTTTTCTTCCCATCAGAGCAGAGGGTATAGCACCATGCCCCTTTCCCACCACTTCACCATCTTTTGCTGTCTTGGATTTGTGAACTAGACCCTTACCTGCACTGCTCATCTGCCCACTCAGCTCATTTCCTGAGATGGAGCCTCTGCTGGTAACCTGCTCTGCTTTCACTGCGATTTCTTCTTTTCCACCCTGTAATCAGAAAATCTATAAAGACTTTTTCTCTCTGCCTGCCTTTCTTCCTCTTCCTGCCTCCATCTTCTCAGATGTTACTCAGAAATGGCTGTGCCATAGGTCTGAAAAGGCAGAAACAGTGTTTAGTATGTCTGGTTCACAGCAATACAAACATGGATCAGTGGGTGTAAAGCAGCATGGTGACAAGCCAGCCCAGTCCTCCTCCCCAGGACTGGCTGCTGCCATTTGTCACTCCTGGCATATCTGAGAGATTATCTGAGGTGTTTTTCTGATACCTTGTACTAATGAAGACCATGTTGTGGAGACTCAATATGTGGCATGACAATTACCACATAGTGTGCTGTGGAATTACTCGGGATCTTTAATAATTGTGCTTAAGGTTTTGCATCATCCTACAATAAAGTTACTGAGGGCACATGCAAAAATACAGTTTTCCTAATGTTCTGTTGCTTAATGCTGCCCTGGAGGACCTAAGCGGAGAAAAAAGTCTTCTGTGCCTTTGTCCATGTGTGACTCAAGTTCTCAACTGTTTTACAGATCTGCTCTTGGCTTTCAGAGAGTTGCTAAGTCTGGATCATGTTGCCATGTCACGTTTGCACACAAGTACCTCTTTCTCTGTAGGCTGTCTGGCAGGAGACGGGAAGTGGTCTCTTTCAATGTATGTGTGGCTTTGGAGCAATAAGCCTCAAACCCTGTAGGGACTTAATAAATCTAACTACTCATACCAAGTAAAAATAACCAAAGCTATGTGTTATGTGGCATTTCTGGTTGCCTAGAGTATCCTTGGGGCAGAGGTAATTTCACCAGTCATGAACTATTACATTTATGTTCAGTTTAGCTGCATGTATGGGCAGTCAGCTGCACCTGAAATCTGTGCAATATTTCTTGAAGTGAAATTGTGTCTATTAGCAATACCTGCACGTCTTTTTCTCAGGGTGTATGCGAGGCCACAGAGGCAAGTTAGAACACAGGAAATTCTGACTAAATATAAAGGAAAAGCTTTTGTCATGAGGATGGGAAGTGACTGGACTAGAGATCTTGAGAGACTGAGTTATCTTTCTCCTTGGGGATACTAAAAACTTGACTGGACATAGCCTGGAGCAACCTGCTTTAGTGGGGCCTAGTTTAAACAGTCAGACCCTCAGAGTCCAGACATCCTCCCCAACCTACCTCATTCTGTGGAGTTTTTCAGCTGAGCTAAGCTGTGCCAGATATGATTAGACTCAGGATGTACTACTGTCTTTGTACTAGAGTTCAATTTCTCCATGTTGTTTTCTTCAATACAGGCACTGATCCAGATGGCAGTAAGGCGTTTAGAGCCATGGAAGATTGCTGTCATTGTTGTGTCGGTGATAGTAGGCTTAGCCCTCGTCATTGGCTTGATTACATTTCTTTTGTGCGATGGTAAGTGCCCCACTATTTTGTTGTCACAACCCTTCAGGAATCTGTGTTTCACTTGCTACTGTGGTCTTGCCTGATGATTTTGGTATGCAACTCGCCCCTGGTATAAAGTGCACATGAGGGCTTTCTAAATGCTATTCAGAATCTGAATTGATCTGAAAACCTGTAAGAATACTTGAAAAATTCTTTACTTGAGGCAGGGATTTCAGTTTTAACTCACTTTTTGTTACTTGTCCTGGTGCCTCCACTGGTATCCATGACTGACCAAAGGATAGCAGTCTTCTATATAAGCCAGAGGTGCATCTAGTACTCAGGCTATGCACAGTAAGCTTAGTCTTGAATGGGGTTTTTGCAGAAACTCAACCTGGCACCTCCAGCTGAGAATATTCCAGAAAGAGAGAAGGCAGAGGTTTAGGTTTTTTAGAGTCCAGGACTCAGCTCTGGTTGACAGTTCCAGTGGCAAATCATAGAATCATTAAAGCTGGAAAAGATCTTGGGGATCACCAAGTCCAAACATCTTGGCTCATGGCTTGAAGACAATTAATTCCATTCACAGTCACTTGCCTCATGAACAAAGTTGAGTCATTCCATTCCCAGTCTCTGAGATACCAGTGTGAGTTTTTTGAAATGCCTTCCTGCTGGAATGGAATTAATCATGTTGCCATCTCAGCTCGCCAAGAGTTGGTGAGGCTTGCACTAGGACACCAGAAGGAGCCACTGCACAGCTACAGTTTAGTTTTGCTTTTTGCCAGCTCTGTGTTACAGGGCCCCTCTCTGCCATTCCCCTGAGAACCAGATTTTAAACTTAATCTGACTGCTGAATGGATGCAAACAGGTCTGCACAATGTGTCTCACAGGGGCAGGGACATGCCAGAGTGCAGCTAGGGAGGAGTGAATGCATCTGAGTTAGAAGGGACATAGGTGGGTTCTTTTGTCTCGTGCTGTGCTCACCTTAGGCCAACAAAAATATGGACCCCAGGGAAATGTTGTAGTGGGTGTAATTTAGAGCTCCTTGGGATGGTTCTCAAAGAAGAAATGAGTCCCTAGATGGTCCACGAAGCAACAGGATGGTCCAGAACCCATTTTTCTGTAAGTGCTGCTAAACCTGTAGTTTCATAGCTGACAGGACTGCAGCCAGAGCCTGGGACCCTTACTTGAGCCATGTTCTGTGAAATATCATGCATCTTTGAATTGTGCTAAAGATGATCAGCTACCTTTCCTTCTTTTTCTCCTCTGTAGATCAAGACAGATATTACAATGCATCTTTCCTAATCACCAATGTAGACTACAATCCTCAGTATGAAAGGCAAACTACAGATGAGTTCAGGAACCTAAGCGAAGATATTGAAACCATGGTAAACTACAAGTTTCTCTGTTTACACCTGACCTATGGTGAAGCTTTCTGCAATTGTGTGATTGGAAAGAGAGTCAGAGGTGATTGTGTCTCATCCCTACATGGCTGGCCTTACCTTTCATACCTTGCTGTTGTGGGTTAAAGATGCATAGCTGACTGTGCACAAGCAGATGGTAAACACAGGTGCTGTCCGTTCCAGAAGCCCTGTAGAGGAGCTGACAACCACTGAGCAGAATGGACAGTGAAATTGGCCAACTCAACTATTTATTTTGGATCTCTATCCTCTGATGGAAATTTAGTGGGAACTTTGGTGTAGAGGTGGAGATCTGAAGGCATTTTCATGTGTTTCAGAGGCTCATGAGGCTGTTATATTGTGAAAGCATGTACTTACTGCAGGTGTATTTTAACACACTCTCTTCTTTTAACAGATATCTGAAGTATTCAGGGGGTCCTTTCTAAGTAAAAGGTACATCAGGTCCCACGTTGTCAGTCTAAGGTAAGTAAGGTAAAGGCCAGGAATAAGCAGGAATGTGATAAATATCTTTTCTTCCTGCCTGTTGACCATATGGAGCATTCCCGGCTGCTTATAATTGGGCTACACCAACAGGGTGACTAAGCCTTGTCTGGTTGTTTCTGTCCTCCAGTGCTCACAACACTGGGGGCTCAGTTACCTTTAGAGGTCGGCAAGGAAGAGAAGTTTAGCCTTATAGTTCTGCAGATGATTACCTGTACATCAGTTGCTTGTGGCTGTGATGCCGGACCTGGATTATTGGGTGATCTCCATCCTCACTACTAGTTAACAGCTTGAGAGATGCAGAATAAGCTCTTTTTCCCACTTATTGCTTCCTGTGGAAGCTTGAGCTTGTGTTTACCCCTCTGCATGATGTACAGTAGGAGGTGACTATTCTCCTGCCTCTATGAAAAGGTCTGAAGGAATAAGTGATTCCACTGTGAGATACATGGATATAGATGAGGGAACATAGACATGGATATAGTAGAAGGTCCTGTGTGAGAGATTTAAGTCTTTCCTCCGCAGTAATTAAGTATCACTCTCAGCGGTAAGAGACATTGTTTCCCTCTCCTCCACCTTACTTTTTTTTGGAGTTGTACTTCTAAAAGGTTTAATTCTGCTGTGGAATATTTTTCCCTAGATGTAAAAAAATGCTGAACATCCCACAAATGTCCTTCACAGCACTTCTGAGATTTTTTTGCCTTTATCTGTCTCTAGATCAAATGAGTTGTTTCCTTAAACTGTTCTACATTGTTTTCTGATGCTGGTTTCTTCCACAAGCCTCCCATAGTATACATCAACAGAAATTGCAGAGCTTGGGAGCTAGAGTCCAAGTGACTTCTTTACATCTTTTAGATTGATCTCTTCCAAACTTGTTTTCATTACAGATACTTTGTACAGCTAGGCGCTGGAGCAGCTTAGCTGCATCTCTGCTCCCTTTCCCTCAAAGCTTCAGTTGGTTTTCCTTTGGACTGTTAGTTTACAATATTGGGCCCATTCAGTAGGTGATCTCAAACTATTCATGATGTGTTTAGATGCAACACAATAACTAAACATCTAAACACAATAGATCTAACTGGACAAGAAATGGACAAGAAATGGAAAGAAATGCCAAAAGACCTTTTCAACTTCTGTTTTAACTGAATCCTAACTTGGCTGTTAGGAATGGCCTGTTGGATGTCTGTTGAAGGGTTTTAAATTGCTGTGTTGTTCCCACTGCCATTTGTGTCCTACTGATTAGGACCTGTGTGGAGGCCAAAGGGAGTGATCCCTTTGCTTCTTAGCTCTACTGCTCATAACAGTTCCCAGAAAATTCCCTCTGATCATTGTCATAGCAAGAAACTTTTGGTGCCTGATGACGTATCATCATCTTTCTTTACTTGAGCACAGCTATGCTGTTTGTTCTGGACATCTGTGCAGACCAGAGCTGTTCTCATATAAAAAAGGCAGGCAGTGCAAAGCAGAACCACGAGCAATAGTGAGCAAAGAGAACGACACCATTTGTTTTTGTTGGTTTGTAGCCAAGATCCTGGTGGAGTGCTTGCATCTGTTGTTCTGGTATTTAAATTTCCCTCTGCTGACAGTGAAGCAACGACCTGGGGTCAAGTCAACCGTGTGTTACTCAGAAGGCTGAAAGCAACCTCGACATACCTGAATGTTGACCAGTCTACTGTTAGACTCACAGGCAAGTGCCTTAGGTTTGTGTTTTCAGCTTGGAATTTGTTCCTCACACTTTGCTGTTCTTAGTGTAATGAGTTTCACCTTACTGTGCAACTATGGGCTATTCTTGTTTTCTTTTTTTGCCTTCTCAAAATTGTCTTTTTAGGCTAACAGGCTAGGAACTTGGAAGATGCAACGTGAAAAGACCTAAAATTTATGAGTGTGAGCTCTTCTCTGCATATCAGAGGCTTTCCCTGTGTGACCTAGTTGTGTTGAATGAGATAGAACCCCTCAATTCATCAAAAAAGGCCTAACCTTATGACCATGGATTCTTAAACTACTTTAGGACAGTAAATTGAACAAGAGCCTATATCACCAGGCACTGGAATGCAGAGTCCTCAAGCTATTAAAAAATGCAAGGCTGAGGTGGTTCCCTTCTCTACCCTATGCCATTTCCTTTGCTTATTTGACTGATTACTGTAAGAAGTATCCATAACAAGATCCTGAGGATCCCTGTGCAGTAATCCTCTCCCATGAATCTGTCATGGATTGCCATCAGACTCTGACAGAGGGCTTTTTGTAGGAAAGAAATTAGAAAAGTTGCGTTTTACCTTCAGTCCGTCCCAGCACTGAGGATTTGTGAAGATGTATTTGGCCACCTTGCCACACTAAACCTGAACAAATTCCTGTAGGCATTTCCTGGGGGCTGTGCACATTGCGCGTGTAGAGCTTGGACCTACCTGCAGTCACCTGCTGCTTTTGTTAGCTCTGAGCTAAGCCAAGAAAGGTGCATCCTGTGGCCTTATACTTTCAGTGAGGAGATGTAGTGGTGGGTCAAGCCCAAAGGCTTCCTTCCCCCTGCAGAAATTGTGGAATCCCAGGGACTGAAACCCCCCCTGGGGTGGGGTCCAGGGTGGACTGCCCCAGGAAAGGGCTGAGTTCTGACTCCTGTCCCTCAGTCCATAAATGCATATCATATCTCCCTCTCTCCTTCCTTCCTCCTTCCCAATTGGTCCCTGGCCCTTGTCCCTCTCTGACCCTTCCCCGTGCCATCCTCAGATTGGTCGATACCCTCAGAATAAAGTCTGGTGTCCTGCTGAGCTCTGGGTCTCTTGTCCCGAGCCCAGGCAGATGGTCACTGCGTGCCTCTGTGTCTGATTGCTCTGGGCAAGGGAACCTCCCTCTGCCCCCTCCGGCTTGTGGGTGCAGGGTGGCTGCTAAGAAGGACGGCATGGCCTCTGGCCAGGGGACCCTAACCCTGTCTGCGGTGAACCCAGACTCTGGGGACACCGACAGAACACACCAGAAGGCCGCCCCAACCCTGGTCGCCGCCTGACCCAGCCCAGAACCATTGGCTATAAGGAACAGAGGCTTAACTGAACTTCTCCAACAGGCCAAATTAGTTCTTGTACTGTCACTCCATGCAGCAGTGTAAGCCATTTAATTTGTGTTTCCTGGGTACAGGGAGAGAGTCTGGGCTAGATCATTTAGCATATAAGATAAACTTACTGTGGTCTTTGCTTTTCATTCCAGAGTTGAACAAGGAAAAGGGAGATAACCTTTTAAACAACTGTAAGTAAAAATGGTTTATAGTAAAGGCCCAGGGACATGGTGCTAGAGGTTCTGTGCTTGCAAAATCCTTCTACTTCTATGATACAAGTTGAAAAAATAATTTGTTGCTGATAGTAGAGCAGTAGGCAGTGCATGAGCCAGGGAAGACTTCAGCTCTTTTCCTTGCAGTTTTGCTGGCCCTGTACTGTCTGTAGAATCAAGCATTCTGGCTTGGTGGTGGGAAGCACTTGCTTTAATGTTTTTTGTTGGAAGCAGGGGCATGTAGTGACCTGCATTAACAAGTTTGCACAAGGACTACAGTTTTGCTGTGGGCCATTATTCTTATCAGAATCCTTCAAAAAACATCTTCCCTCCTTCCCCCTTCTCCCTGGAGAAAGGTTTGGCAGTAGATGTCTGTCAGATTTGAGCTAAACTTTAAGGAAAGGCCAAAGGTTGGGAGTAGAAGAGCTGTCCACACTGAGAGCAAGGCAGTGGCACAGCCCTGGAGAGTGGCAGGTTCTCAGTCCTTCTCCTGTTCTGTGCTCCCCCTTGAGGTCTTAGAGCTCCTCTGGAAACAGGGAGACAGCATAAGTACCCTTCCAGGGCACTCCATCCATCCCCTGCGTGGTCTTGAAGACTGCATGTTAGCTTTCCATCTTCAAATAGCCTCTGAGAATTAACTGGTTTGAATCTAACTTTTTTTCAGCTGGGTAATACATGATTGTGCTGTTGGCACAGTGGCTGTAAGTAAATTGTTGTGAAGAGGACACTATTTTTTTGTTGCTGCTGCCAAGGCTAATCTGGAGGTGGCCTGACAAAATCCCTTCTTTCAGTGTCTCAGATACACAGCCTTCAGGCCCCTTGGGAGTACATATGGGCTTTTGTGTCTGAAAACTGGCTTAATGAAAAAGTACTGACTCTTCTGCCGAACTTCTTTGTTTACCCTACATCTATGCTGAGGCATTTGTGTCCATGGCACTTAGTTTCCCTGCTTTAGGTGAAGGCTGTCTCTTGACAGAGACTCCTGCCCTGTTATGCCTGTGCCTGCAGCCATGAAGGCCTTCAATCAGCTAAAGCAGAGCTGCCTTTTCTTTGACAGGCTGTGGAATACGAAGACAGGCATTCTCCTTCACAGGAGTGGAGAGAATAACTGGTGGGCAGCGTGCACGGGAGGGAGAATGGCCATGGCAGGCGAGTATTCAGCTTGATGGGACCCATCGCTGTGGTGCATCAATCATCAGCAACACCTGGCTGGTGACTGCAGCCCACTGCTTTAGAGGGTAAGTCATCAGCCCCTCTCTGATTCTACAGGCCTTAGGATTCTTGGGTGCTCTGACCTTTTGTGACCCTCTAAAATCGGTATCTGCTGAAAGAATGAAGTTTGACTCTTTCTTGTAGGCAAACCTGGTCACATTGCTTTTTGATGCTTAAACGGAGAGCTAAGCTCCCGTAGTGATCTTGTTTTGTGTGGCTGTGGCATAACCTCAAATATCTTACAGAGTAAGAGATCCTCGAAGGTGGACTGCGAGCTTTGGAATTCTGCTGAGACCTCCAAAACAGAAAAAATTTGTCCGGAGAATTATCGTTCACGAAAGTTACGGTGACCACATTCTTGATCATGAATATGATGTGGCTGTTGTGGAACTTGCCTCTGCTATTGAGTTCACAAGTGATGTGCACAGTGTCTGCCTTCCTGAAGCATCTCACATTTTCCCAGACAACACTTCGTGTTTTGTCACTGGATGGGGAGCTTTGGAAAATGATGGTGAGTGTCTCTTACCTGCCTGTGCCCTGTCACACGTCTGAGACGACTGATGTAATTTTTATGGGTTTTTTTTGTTTGAGTTCCTTAGACTTGGTGTTTGATAGGTGCATGTTCTAATGAGATACCTTTGGACTTAGTTTGCTGCTTTTTTGTCTGGCTTGGTCAGTGGATTGGAAATGGAGGTAAAACCCTGAAGGTTATTCTTACAGGATTTAAGAGCAGTTTTTCTTAATTGCTGCACACACAGTGCTAGTTGAATATGCTCTGTTCTCCAGTCCCTCTGGGTTTAGCTCTGACATGAGTTCTTTTGCTATTCAGATTTGTCATTGATGCACCATGACAATTTTTATCAGTTATTCTCTCTTTGGTCATAAATGAGGCCTCATCCAGTGATTGGAGTGAGCTTCTTTCACATTAGTCCATGCCATTGAGGTTAGAGATGATGGGACCATAAATCTGCTTGTGAGAACCACTGAACTGTATAGGTTATGTTTCATGGGAGACCCTTGGGATGTGTAATGATTGTCCAAAGCTATGCTGCAGTTAACCAAATGGGTCTTTTCAATGATAGCAAGAACATACCATGTCCATGAATTCAACACTGAAATATGTACAAAACCCCATTTGCCCGTTATGCTAAAGAGCACCTGGTGATGATGAATGATAGATAAGAGGTCTGGGAACAAGTGAAGGACTTTGGAGGTGGGGGGATCTTTCTTATTCCTGAGACATGGTCTAGGTAGCTCCCTTAATTGCCTGTGGTGGCAGAAAAGCAGCAGGAAAACTTGGCTACTCCTAATCTTTGATATTTCTACAGTGCCTACCCTGTCTGCGAATTCTAATGCTACTTCTCCTTCTAGGCTATAGTGTTAATCAGCTTCGACAAGCAGAAGTGAGAATTATAAGTACTGAGATTTGTAATAGGATACAAGTGTACGGTGGAGCAATAACACCTGGAATGTTGTGTGCTGGATACTTGGAGGGGCAGGTGGATGCTTGCCAGGTAAGTGTCTTTATAGGTAGTAGTAAAAAGGAAATAGGTGGGGTGGAAGGTGTTTTTTTCTAGAAATAAAATGTACTTTGGTCAATCTTAAGTTTATGAGTTTCAATATCTTGATAGATACAAATGAAGAGCTTCATGGCTCATGGGCTGAAGTCTGCACTTCAGTTTACCTGAGGTTATATACAATGCACCAGTGAGAGAATGTAGATGTGAGGGTGTGGACTGGGAGAGACTGAATTATACATAGGCTGTGAGCCTCTGTCTTGTCAGTAAACTGTGTGAAACTTGAATTATAGCTGAGAACTAGAGAAAAATACCTTTCAGTTGTAACAGAACAATTTGAGACTTGCTTCATTAGTGAGGTGAACACTGCTTACTTTTTTTCTGCCTGTTGACATTTTTCTCCTTAGGGTGACTCTGGTGGGCCACTGGTGCATGCGAATTCCAGAGGAATCTGGTATCTTGTGGGAATAGTGAGCTGGGGAGATGAATGTGGCAAGCGAAATAAACCAGGAGTGTACACACGAGTGACTTACTATCGAAACTGGATCCACTCCAAAACGGGCATCTGAAACCTGGAGCAGGTTAAGTTTTGTGGGCTGTGTACAGCTATTCCTCTGACACATCCTGCTCCGTGGTCACCCTCTAAGCAGCTGCTGGCTTAGCTTGTGGTCATGTATAAAGTACCTGTAAGCTTGGAGCAGTCTAGGACTTGAAATTGGTTTGGCCTACAGCCAGACAGGAATGGACTTGATCCATGTGATAGTTGTTTGTTCAGGAAGTAGTCTGTCAGAGGGACAACTGCCTTTGTCTATATGCAATATATTGACCCTTTTTTCTCCATGGCCACGTGTCTTGGCCCCAGCTTTTATACCCAAGCAAAGTGTTTGAGCCCAAACAATCATCTACCGGCATCCAAGGCAAGCTATAACTGAAACCTGTCTCACCCATTTCCTGTGTGCTCACAAGGCCCTATCTATCCATAGACAATCTACAATCCAGCCCCTGACTCCAAGGCTGCTGTACTTCTGAGATCTTGAGCTTTCTCCTGCATCGTTCCAGGCAGTGTATCATAATGAAGAATGGAAGATGGCTTAGAGAAGTGCTGGTTCCTAATATCACATTGGACTGTTACTTAAGTGAATAGAGAATTTTTTGTTGTCTGAAGAAGAAATGAATGGAAAACACCAGCTTGTGTCCACCTTCTTTGAACAAGTGAACATATGCCCACTCATCACTTCATATAAACAGCCTCTACTACAGCGTTTCCCAGGGAAATGATTGCTGGACTTATGACCAAAAAACCACTTTATGTTCATACCAGTCTGTTGTCATAGCAGAATATTAGGCTGAATTAATTTCCATTTTTAACTTTCCAGAGTGTATTTTTCTGAATAATATCCTTTGCTTTTTGTGCAGGATGGAAGATTATAACAATCTTAGTATGACCATTATAAAAAAAAAACCTTCTCAAACTTCTTATTCTTGTGAATTCTCTTCTCAAGTCTTTATAATTTTGTATGTGCATCTGTAGCTGTATCCTGCAAAAAAAAAAAAGCTTTTGTGTTACACTGGAAGTGCCCATTTCCTTCAGAGCAGGACAGAACTTCTGACAGACCTAGAAATCTTATGTACAGATCTTTCTCTACTCACAGGAAGTAAGAATTGCATGTGTTGCATTGCCAGACTGTAGCTGACTCATTTGATCTCAACCACACAAACCTCATATTCTCTCTGACTTCGTGTTTTCAGGAGCCCATGTTTCCACCAGCCAGGTAGATATCAAATGCTTTATACAACCCAGCAGCAGAACACATCTGTTACTGGTGAGGATGCTCTCCTTGGTGTGTCTGCAAGCTTTCCAGCACTTCATGTGGATCCTGATAACAGCAAGTGCTGTGGACTTAATTGCTGGATAATGAGCCACTCAACTGCTCTCTTCTCCCTCTGTGGTCAGAAGAGAAAGAACTCAGCAGCGGAGATACTGGCCACACTGCCAAGACTCGGAGCTGGTCCAGCATGGCAAGCAAGCAAGAATCTTATGCCAGGCTAGAAAAGGCGAACAGCAGGCTTTCAGCATGCTCTTAGTTAGAAGGGCCGAGGGAAACAGACCCTCAGTGATTACAGTCTTAGGATCAGAGTGTTGCTCAAGTTGAGCACCAGTCAGCTGGTGAAGTCAATGGCAGGTCAGGGATCCCCTCTGGACTGTGCAGTTCACTGCCAGTGCTGCCAAACAGAGCAGTGATCCCTCCAGAGCAGTGATAACAGAAGTATTTCGATAGCATATCCTGTGATCTGACTGCTTCTCTAGAGCCTCACTGGAGGTACTCAAATATTTGGATGCCCAGAGGTCTGCAGCTGTTGTGTGTTCTATACTTGTATATACCTGGCACTTAATCTTTTTTTTCTCAGGGAACTTTTCTTGTGGAATGTTGTGAGCTTCAGAAACAAAACTTGGTGGCTTAATTTCTACATAGTGAACAAAAAGTGTCAGACTGGTTCCATAGGTCTGAGCCCAACAAATTTCATTTTAACCTCTTCAGCAGAACATGACTTTGAAGTATATTGCTTGTTAGAAAAAATATCTAGCATCTGGAAATTTCTGCTCCAATTTATTCTGGAAGCAATGTAGTTTACGTATTCTGAGGCCTCTTGGTGATGCAAAGCAGTACAAATGGTGACTATCAAGGAGAGCATTTGAAAGAACAAACTTCATCCAAGGGAGTGTTGGTGTGGCTGGACATGATGGGCCTGAATCCCTTACTTGTGGCAAAACTACACTGATGTCATCCTTGACTGGCTTTTCATGAGGGAAATTGGGAAACCTGAAGCCAAAACCTTTTATTTGGTTTAAGGTGGTCTAGCAGACTTGTATTTATTTTAAGCTTCATTTTCACCTATTTATGAGGCCGCAAGCTGCAATTTTGCTCATCTGTGTTTTTGGAGGAATTAACATCTTCACTCAAGGCAGAATGGGAGGTATCTAACTATACAATCATGCATGACACACAGGAATGTAATTTATACATAAATTAAATAAAATCTGTTAAGTTTACCTTCTGTTTCATGTACTTACTAATTTCCTGCATCACAGTAAACAACTGTAAGTGGGAGACTCCTCTGTTTCAGAACATGTTACCCTGATCCTATACCATGGATTTATGTGTTGGCTTTTATGTAGTCTTAATCATCTGTTTTTGATTGCTAGAAGCTGTTAGATGAGCAAAATGCCATCCAGACTGGGACAGAACTTACCCACCTGGCCAGCGGTTACCCAAATTTATGTGCAGGTAAACAGGTCCTGTGTCATCCACTAGAGGGTGAATCGTATTGTACAAGAGCCTTAAGCTCTTGGCTGCTGGTGGTGCTCTGCCTCAAATCAGTAGAGAGGAGCTGGAGGACAAGGCACTGTGTCCCTGCTGCCTTGTAGATGCAGAGATGCTACACCGTTTGCTTGCAAAATCTGGGGAGGCTGCAGCCGTTCAGCTTTAATCATAGGCATCTGCAGCACTGGGTGAGTTTCTGGCTTCTCCCATCAGAAATCTGGCGTCAAATGCTCCCCTGTAAGTATGTTAAATACAGGAGGCTATGGCTGTGACAGCAAGGGCTGAGCAGGTTTTGTCTGCGTATCTGCAACAACAAAGCCAGAGCTCTGTCCTGTGGAAAAGCAGACTGGAAAGGCACATTGTCAGGTATTTTTGGCATCATGGGTCAATTTTCTGATCTTGTCAGCCTTCTTGTGAACAAGATAGCAGAGCAGCAGTAATTTTGAGAACTTGATAGGACAAGAGGTTTTCTGTGGCGTGCTTTGGTCTCCCATTTTGACAGTTCATAAAGATTCTTGTAGATCAAGCACATTGATCAGATTTCTTCTTGTCCCTTTCCTGTCATAATGGAAACTTGGTACAAAATGTACCATATTCTGAGCTGGAAGGGACAGCTTTTGATGAATGAAACGTCGAGTTCATCGATCCGTCTACAATACCTAACAGCCACCAGAATGAACTGGGTATTTGAGGTTATCTAAGAGGATAAAAAGGAGTGCAACAGCTTTATTGCAGAATTAGAGGATATGCCATGTTTGCTATAGATGGGAAGGTGGCCATTTGTTTGAAAGAAGAATAGCCCTTTTGTCACATTTTACTGGGTCCCGTGCAAGAAAGGGAGTTTTAGAGACAGACTTCTTAAAGAATATAATTTTAACAAATCTTTTTTATGATTTAGAAAACAGTTTTGTGCTGAGTTCCTGACAGAGCCTGTGCTGTGTATGTAACACTTAAAGCATTTATGAGCATTCAGCTAGGTTGGTAACTGTGCCATGACCCAAAGATACTTTTCAGCTGGTGTGGTTGTATTTGGCTAAGTGGGTGGAATTTCTGTCAAAGGGTTTAAAGTGAAAAACTGAAGAGAAGAATCATTCTTATGGTCTTTTGTGTGTCTGGCTAAACAGCATCCTTCTATAAAACAAAGCTGTCAGTATTTCAGCTTGCTGTGTGTCTGATCTATTACTGCTGCAAAGAAAACTTTTCAAAACTCATCCGGTTAGAAGACTTCAGAAACAAATACAGCAAATGGCAGTTAATATGCTTTGTCTTAGAGCAAAATTTTATGTCCAATTGAACCCTTTCTTAAATCAAACTTTCTTTGAAGAATATTTTGTTGGCCATTCATTGTTTGTGGCTTTTTCTCAGGTGCAAATAAATGATTTCAATTAAGAAAGAGAAAAAGCTTTGAGGAACTTGTCATCCAAAAAATGCAGCTCTTTCTTTAATATAAGCTTGCATAGGTCTGAGAAATACATCGCATATCTCCAATTCACTTGATTAGCTACTGAATTCCTTCCTCCCTGCAGTAAACTGGAGTTGTGCTTGCTGTGTGGTGTTTGTTCCCTCAGCACCTGTGCTTTCCATCTTCCAGCTGTGCCACTGGGTTGTCCCTTACTTGAGGAAGGACTTGCTATCAGCCTGGCATCCAGAGCCTGTTTAAACCACAGATGATACTTTGTAAATCAGTGCAAACAAACAGCAATTGTTGCATGTCTCTGACCTTCACCAGGCTCTTGGGATGACCTGCAGCCTTTGGAGCTGTGACTCAGCCAGTCTGGCACTGTTCTCCAGGCCAGCAGATGACCTGCATACCAAAGGGGGCTGTCGATGGCAACATTCCTTCCCCAGTGGACAGACCAGATGGAGGGGCTGTGCTAGGTAGTAATAGCTCCTGTGTTAGAGCATGATGAAAATGTAAGAAAAACTTCTTTACTGTGAGAGTGCTTGAACTTTGAACCAGGTAGTCAGGAGAAGTTCTGGAGTCGACATCCTTGGAGATACTCAAAACACAACTGGACATGATCCTTATCACTCTCATCCAGCTACACTTGTTTTGAGCAGAGCTTTTGGGCTAGACCAGCTCCAGAGCTCCCTTTCCACCTCAGCTGCTCCGTGATTCTGTTCTCCCCAAGTGCCTTAGCAGCTTCAGGGAAAGAACATGGCTATGGCTAAGTGGTAGATACTGTCTCAGGTGAGCTGACTGCCCCTCAGCTGTGCCTGTGACAGCCGAGTGCTCTGGTAGCCAGCCTCAAGAAGCCTGACACCAGGTCATTTTCATGCTTGACCCTTAGGTGCCATAACAGTGTTGTTGTCCCAAATTTGCCTGGCACTGTTTCCTTTACATAATCAATGGAAACAGCAGGGCATGGAAAGGAAAACAATCCGTTCTGTGCCACCAAAATGAAAAGCAGGTTACCCAAGAGAGACCTCAGCCAGAAGATCTCACAGGCAGGTAGTGAACCAAGCGGGACCCTCATTTGGTGCTCTGCATGTTTCTATCAGAGTGACTAATCTCCTGAACTGTGGATGAAGGGACATCAGAATCGAAACAGCTGCAGGATAGAGGCCTTAGACATGATTTTCATTGTGTCTAATTTAGTGTATGAAGCCTTGCAAGCTAATGCAGTGTATGATAAATCAGGCTACCACTGACAAGAATCCCATGTAGAGTCTCAAGTGCTGCTGCGGAGTAAACTGGAGCTGGTAATAGCTGTGGCAGAAAGCATCTCAGACTCTATTTGGCTTCCACAGGCAACTTAGCTGCTGACAAATAATATGAAATCAATCCAAGCTACCTATTTTCTAGGGATGCAGAGATGTAGAAAAAGCCTTGTTTTGCATGTGCTGCCTTCCGCAGAGCTCTGAGTGCTCTCAGTAACTCCCTCTAGCACTTCAGATATGTGAAATAATGCTGCTCTTCTTTTGCCCAATTGGAGCTGTGCTTGTAGAAGATTTCTTTGTATTTTAAAGTGCTCTGTTTCTGTATAGGCCTAGTCTAAGTCATGCGACTGTCTCCTGTCTCTTTGGAGATGCTGTGTGCTTTGATGGAGAGCAGAGGATCCATGCGCTGGATGTAGAGTGGCTTGTTAGCCTGACAGAAGGTACAGGCTGGCCTCTTTCACTGCAGAAGCAGCAGCTCTGTCTGAGCAGCTGCAGAGGACCAGCACACGTGTGCCACCTTTTTGCCTCAAACAGGGCGATGGGCTATGAATTCTTTATTAATGACTCTGACAGTGGGGGACTTCTTCTGTTGTCGAAGGGCGTTGCTGGTATTCTGGGCTGGCCTCCCTGGCTGCAACTCAGACGGGTGTAGCAGTTTCTGTTACAAGGGCTTGGAAAGAGGGACTGTTTGGAAAGCAGCCAGGGCAGGATCTAGCATACTTCAGAGCTTGAGGCCATTGCTGTAGCATCCGAGAGTCTCCAGGCATTCAGTATCTCAAAGCTGCATGGGCATGTAATAAAATCTTGCCCCAAGTGACTTTTCAAGGCTCAAGATAAAGGACCTGGCTTCTCTCCCAGCTCTTACATTGGCTCTGGAGAATAATTCTATCCTTTTAATGGATTTTTTGCTTCTGTTTTTCTACTTATCAGTCATTAACTGTCATCAGTTATTAAAAGCCATAGCTGGCATTTCATATAGTAAAGGAAAGCATTGTGACCTTTTTCTGTCAAAACAGTAAAGTTGTGTAGCATGTCCACATCTGAATTTAAAAAGGATAAAGAAATGCAGTTCATTTAGAGCTTCCACTGAATTTTGAAAGCCAAATGCAAGATGTCTGTGTTTTTCAGGAGGGATGGGCCTGGAGCCATAACTGAGCTGTCCAGGTGTGCTAATGGAAAAAGGAGTGGATTTGTCCAAGGGAAGGATTTCATCACAGTGTACCAGTTTGGTCTTACCAGATGCTCACAGAATCATAGAGTAGTTTTGATTGGGAGGGATGTACAGAGGTCATCTTGTTAAACCCCCTCTCAGAGCAGCTCTAATTAATTCAGGTTGTTTAACATTCAGACTGTTTAACAGAGCTTCTGTCAGTTCTGTTAAACATTGCTGACAGGAACACTCACTTCTCAGTTTAAAAGTAATGACTGACTGCTGTCTTTGGCCTGAAATTCATGGCCTGGCTTGAGTGGCTGGTAGACAATTATGCAAAATACCTTTGCTTGTAAATTCCGAAGATGTTATTGCTACGGGAATGGCCAGTGGTCTTCTCTAAAGGTGTTCTTTGTCTCTAGAGCCCGAGAGCCTGTGTAAGTATGCAAACACAAACCCAGGTAATCTGTTATTACTGTTCTTAGGCAAGCAGTCTGTCTGACCGGCTGGGCTGACTTTGCAGGGTTAAACGGAGAGAATGGTCATTACTTTTTACATCATCTTTTTACACTTTCATTCACAAAATCCTGTGCACCCACATTCTTGGATTTCCACCCCACGCTTTGATAGCTGGTTTCTGTACTGCTTCCCTAGTATTAACCAAAAAAGGTTACTAATTGCCTAGCTTACTGAATGACACCCTAATGCCAAGCACTTTGCAATTTGATAATTTATTGTGAGGAAAAGTATTCGTTAATTACTGTCTTTTCTTGGTCCATCTATACCATTGTTCCTGGGGGACAGGTATGTGTAAATTGACTTTGCATCATCCCACAACGGCAAGTGTATTTCCTTATTTTGCACTGTTTTGCAGGACAGTTAATTTTCATGGTTAATTAATTTGCAAACAAAAGTAACCTACTTAGAGTTTTATTAGGCAGATTGCAAAATATTCTTGATTGTAAGAAAATTAAATAATTTTTAGGAATGGCTTTGTTATTCATACACCGGAATAACAATAGGAATAGTCTGTCCTAGTGTGATCTGAAAGTTACCAGAAGTTCATTCATCTGTTGTCCGATTTCTTTTCTCTGGCACTTCTTCCTGAGAACCTTTGCAACTCTAATGAATGTTTTTCATTCTTGTTTCAGGGCTCAAGATTTCAGGTAACTTTTGTCTCAAAATCTAGCTGTTTGCTAATACCTACTTCCCCTGTAATATATTTTTTACCTGATCCAGGTGGTTAGAGTTTGCCACTGAATTTCTGCACACATTGGGGAAAATTCTCTGCATCTCACAGGGTAAACATTTCAAGGGCCACTTTTTCTCAGCGTAAAAAAGAAAAAAAAAACCAACCTTGTCAACAAGCAGTTCTAAGGTATTTTCTTGAGTCCTGCATTGAATTGGTTTGTAATCAACCTCCATCACTCTATCAAGTGCTTGAGTTCCTGTGGGGGTGTGTATGTTTCTGGGTGGAGCAGGGAATCCTTTGTGCAGAATCTTTTTTGAGTTTTACTTATTTTGAAAAAGAAAATGACAGAGTAGGTGGTGGGGAATGGAAGGTATAGCCCAGGGAGGATATTAGTACTTGACAGTACCTGTGTACTCAGTCAGTCAAGTCCCAGGTAAGGTAGGCAACAATGCAACAATGCTCTTTCTACAGGGAACTTAGAGAAGCAAAAAAACCCAGTTGATTTTATCAAAGCAAATGAAGAAATCAATATTAGAGAAACAGTAGATGCTGTTCAGCAGTGATCAGCTTTTCCCATTGTCCTCAAAATGGTCTGCCTAGATGCTCCTACAATTGTATTGAAATGCCTGTGAATGGATAACTTTGGGGAAAGATGGAAAAGGACTTGGTATGCTTAGGCAAAATTTTCCTCAAATTTTCCTCTTGTCTTTTTTTTCCCTCTATGCTGAGGCTGTTTCTGGAAGATCATGAGTGTTCCAAAAAAATGACTGAAATCTTGAGACTTCATTGGAAAACCGAATGTTTCAAGCTTTTTGGCACAAATGCAAGTGTATCGAAAGGGAGAAAATGGGTTTGGTTTCTGGTAATTTTACTATTTGGTTTGTGATTTTCGATTTTTGATGTAAATGCAGATTTTCTCACTAGTGAATTTTCATTTTTCCCCTTTCCAGCTGGCTCTGAAGAATCACATTTGTGCTGGGAGAAGGGAATTCCAAGGAGATTGGTGGCCCTTTTCACAGAGTAAGCATTTTCCGCAGGCGGGGTTATGCCAACCATTAAATGACTAACATGTAATTAGGAGGCTGGATACTTATAGTTGTCTTGTCCCTGATGCCAAGGGAGTCCAGGACAGCTGTGGATGACTGAGCACCGAGGTAGATCAGGCTTGGCTGACCAAGCCATTTATGTCCATATCTGTTTTTGCATTGGCTCTCTCAGAAGAAAAGTGACTTGACGTTGCGGACATTGCCGTGCCTCTCCCCTGTGGGCTTTACAGTGAGTGTATGGTAGAAGGTGCCACCACTCAGGACAAGGCCTGCTGTAGGGATAAAAGCTGGACAGAAAGGAGTTCTGGAAAAGGGAAATCTCACGCACTTCCTGTTTCGCTGTAGTGAAGAACAAGTCTTCTTGCTTGGGCCGGTTTATCTGCTCACTCCATCTCTGCCTGGGGAGCTCTTTGATGCGGAGCTGATCGGAAGGTTACAGTCTCCTTATCAACTCCATGCTTACCTCTGTTTGTTTTTATTCTGAAGTTCGTTCCCTCATTTTGCAATAACCCACAGGGTGCTGGGTGTTGCGCCAGCCGTGCCTCAATGAAGGATCTTCATTCAACACCTTTCCCTTCCCGTCACACCAGTCAGTGCGACTCCTGCATTTTCCAGCACCATTCGCTGCACAGTCCAGACTTTAGTCAAGCCTTCGTTGGCGGTCAGAAAGGCTATCAGGCCTACCGGGACCTACCATGGGATCTTCAAAAGTAGGTGGCGTGTTTTAAATTGGCAAGTTTAATTTGGAGGTGTAACGGTGGTAAAGGGTACTGTCTATGGGAAAACCTTAGGGCTTCAAGGACATAGATCCAGAAGAGAAACCTGTTTTTCCTCTTGCCTTTGTGTTTAGTGCTCTATCTTTTAGACCTGGGGTACGTCATGGATCTGTCCGAAATGTGCAGACTGAAAAGGGATGATAGATAGAGGGAAAGCTGAATGGGAAATTGCAGGCTGAAAGGGAGGTTTTGGAAGCTGTGGTCTGGATGAAAAGAGTAACTTGGCTGGAGTGAGAAATGCAGAGGGAAATCCTTCTCTAGCATGGCCAAGAGCACAATGATTTGCTGTCTGTTTAGAAAGATGATGCGATGGCTCAGGTTGACGTTTACCTTTTCTTCCTTCTGATCATCTTATTCTGCCTACATCAGGCTTTTAGTGCAGCAGCACAGAATCCAAGAAGCTCTTTTGTTTCAAAATCAAGTGTTAGTAACATGATTTTTGAAAAAAATGGGGTTTAGTCAGGTGTTGTTGCAATATTATTTTCCCCCAAATCCTGCAAAAAATTCCAGTTAAATAAATGATGGCAGCACAACCACATAAGGGGAACACTATATAGGGGTTCATCATTCTGGTTTTAACCCTTGCATTTTAAGGAAGAAGCCATGAATTCTATGGAGTAATGAGTAGGTGGTTTGCATTGGAAAGTATTTCATGCAGTCAGAGATGCTGGATATCCTTAGTTTTGTTTAATCATAACAATATTTAAGACAGCGCTGGAAAATTCAGAGTATTTTTACAAAAGTAAGTCTTCCAGTTGCAACACTCTACTATTATCTCTTGGGTCAGAGCAAAGATTGTGTCACAAATGTACAGGAAACCTCTTGGAATTTGTTATTCTGGTTTAACTCACTGGGTTCTGGATTCACATGGCAGTAGGGGGATGCTAAGTCTCCCATGAGTTTGTTTTTCGTTGTTGTCTCAGCAGTTGATGAAGCTTAAAAGTATGACCTCAGGAATAAAATTCAAAAGAAATTGAATTTTTTTTTAACATCCGAATGATTTGGCTGAGTTTTTGTGTGTGGTTGTTAAAGATTACAACATTAATATTTTCTTTGTGTTGCTTTGGGCAAATGGCTGTGGATGATTGCAAGATACTACTTATTTTTTCCATCCTCAGCATTTTTAAAAATTGGGTTTTTCAAATAATTTCAGGGCATGCTGAAATAGAAACATTGTTTCTGGACGGACAAAACTTACTCTTCCTGCCCAGGGAAGTGTTTTTCTCATTTTGTGGGCACAGTATCATTTCAGTCAATACAATGTTGACTTTGCCAGGAAAATATCAAGTTCATCTTTGTGTTCTGTGATGTTTAGTAGTACACTGCTCAATACCCAAAGATTTTCTGCCCTGTTTAATATCCATAACTGAAAAGCTATGCTACTCTAACTGTCAGGAAAAGAAGAAATCCCCATCAGTTGTGATTACCAGTTTGTGCTTGTTACATAAAGAGAGAAAACTGAGTGAGAGTTCTCTACATAACAGAATTGAAAAGCCTTTTTTTTCTAGTTAGATATAAATCTGTTTGCCATGTCTTGGTGTTATCAACAGTGGTGTAAATAATTTTAATAACAGTGTGTAAGAGAGTAGTTAAATAACGTCTGAGTACAGTTTGGTTGCTTCCTAGTTAGGAAAGGATTTAATTGTTTAAATGATTGTTTAGATTATTATAAAATCTCAAGTACATTAGGGGAAATCTGTGTTGGATAGTTAAATATTTACATGTTTGGGAAGGGATGGAAACTGCCTAGTCTTAATCGTAAGCCCCTGCATAGCCTGTTAGATGTCCCGAGTTCTTTGCTGGGCAGGGTTGTGGATCTGAGCGTGGAGCTGTAAGCTTTGCGGTTTGAGCTCATCCTCCTCTGCTTTAGTCCCTTAGAATAGTGGAGTTTCACTGTGAGCTTTATCCAGTTCCGAGATGCCTCTTTTCAAAACATTTCAAGCTAAGTTGGAACATGTGCTCTGTCAAATCCTTCAGGAAGCACACCTGCTAAGGAAAACTGGTGTTATTCCTGTTTAACTCACTGGGCTCTGGATGCACGTGGCAATAGGTGGATGCTAAGTCTCCCATGAGTTTGTTTTTTGTTGTTGTCTCAGCAGCTGATGAAGCTTAAAAGTATGGAATAAAAATCCAATTCCAAGAAATTGAATTTTTTTTAACATCCTAATGATTTGGCTGAATTTTTGTGTGTGGTTGTTAAAGAGTACAACATTAATATTTTCTGGTGGAGCAGACAGCCTTGCTGGTCTTGTCCCACAGTTGTGCTGTGTCCTGCACTCTGGGAAGCAGGTGCAGTGTCCTATCGGCAACTTCCTCGTGAAGATCTTGTGCCCTGGCAGGGTGAGGCACAGAGCAGCTGGTGTTGTATATGGCAGTCTAAAAGTGAATATGCAGGTGGAAATGCAGTGCCACTTGCACCAATTTGTCACGCAGTAGGTGGGCAAAATGAATGCAAATTACAGACTGCTGAGGTGTAGCAGGAAATAGATACCAGCCCTGGTGCAAGGACACTCATGTGCCACTGGCATTAGTGGGAGTTTACCCTGATTATTGCAGGAGGCAGATGTGGTTCCTGCATGGTGCCAAAGAGAAACCTATTCTGCTCAGTTTGTCCCAGAGTAGATCCTGAATTCAAGAAACCATAGTGAAATACGTTTGCTTCTGGTACACATCATACCTGATTTGACTCATATGGAATTGGTACCATTTGTGTTTCCTTGCCACATTCACTCAGTTTCTGGCGATTTTAGACAAGAAAACTAGAGTGAGACAAGACCTCCTTCTGAGCCTTAAAATCTAGTCATCTTCATTCCCTGATCAAGCTCTAGTGTAATCCCAGCAGCTTTTCTGGCCTCTGCTGTCCCTTTTAGAGGGTGTTTCAGAAGTGTTTCACTTTATTGATGTTTTCACATGCAGTTTTATGATTGGGCATTTTGGGTCAGCATAAGCTTTGAGAATGAGGGCATTCTGCTTCCGCCACATACTCTTTCCATGTCTGTGGCTTTGATTACATTCACACCCTCCTTTTGAATGAAGCCAAGCTAATACAAAGCTTAGGATCGCTTAATTTGATATGCTTCTGATACAAGACAATTTGAAAGCTTCCTGTAGACTGTGGACAGATTGGGTATTAACAGGGGAAAGGATTTTATACAGAATTGAACATGGGAATTGTCCAATTTCTGCTGCTGGAGAATTGCCTGGGGTTTCAATATCAGATGAACTACTTGTCTAAGGAGCTTTCTCTAATTTGAGCAGCATTTTTCCCATGAAGAAATTTGTCCATCTCTGTCCAGTGAAAATACATTGCCAGATTTTACTGTTTATCTACCCAGCCTAGCAATTGGTTTTTATATATTGTGGTTTAACTTCAAACAGTAACTAAGTGCCATACACCCACTCACACCCACCACACACCACCCCCGCATCCCATTGGGATGGGGAGGATATTTAGGGGGAAAAAAAGTGAAAACCAATAGGTTGGGATAAGAGCAATTTAACAGCTGAAATATAGTAATAATAATAATAATAATAATAATAATAATAGGCAGAAAAAATAATAATCCCAAGAAAGACAGCTGATGCACAATACAATTGATCATCACCCACTGACCAATGCTCAGCCTGCGGTCCAGCAGGGAATGGCCCCTTCCAGCCAAATTCCTCCCCATTTGTATACTGAGCATGATGTTCTATAGTATGGGCATATCCCTGTGCCCAGTTCAGGTCAACTGTCCTGGCCATGCTCCATCTCAGCTCCTTTTGTACCCACTCGCTGCCAGAGCATGGGAAACTGAAAAGTCTTTGACTTACAGTGAGCAACAGCTAAATCATCAGTGTGTTATCCACATTTTTCTCAGACTAAGCCTAAAAAATGGCTCTGTACCAGCTACTAAGAAGAAAGTTAGCTGTATCCCAGTCAAAACCAGGACATGAAGTATAAAGTACAGAAATATGTATTATTATCCAGAAATGTAAGCCTTTAAACTACAGAAGAAGGTGGATGCTTTGGCTCAGATTCTGAGTTCACATAATTTGTCACAGCTGCACACTAGCAGAAGAGCTGGTCTGTCATATCAGACTTGCAGAACTCCTTGGGAGTGATGGTAAGTATAGTTTTCATGTACCAGTAAACAGATTTATTTCAGTAAACAAATTAAAACACATCACTGTCCTACTATTTGTGTATTGTATATTACACTATAGCTATAGTGGTTTTTATAGTTTTTTTTTTCTCAAAGCACCTTGAGAGAGAGGTAGTACATGTATTCTAAAATGGTGGAGAAATTTTGTCAATCTCAGCATACCTCTCTTACAGGACTAAAAGCAAAGGACATGTAATAGCCCACAAGAGATCATCTCTAGGTGACTGTTTTGGGTTTGGCTTTTCATCAGTCTGTCCTGTCAGCACCTTTCTTGAGCAGCCACTGTCAGTGGGTGCGTGCCAAAGCAGAGGCTGTGCTCTGTTTCCTGGTGCATGCTGACTTAGCTGGACACTGTCTCTGACATGAAGCTCAATGCAGGTAATGGAGGTGTTCCGCAGGTGTCCGAGTGTACTTCTAGCACTGGTGAGGAAAACCTCTGAGGCTTTTCCTCTAAAGCAGACAATTTGACTCATAGATGGCAGTTTTAATTCTGCTTCTTTGCAAGAAGTGAATCTAAATTTCAGTAGGTAAAAGACACTAATTTCTTCTGTAAAATAACAGTTTCAGGCTGCAGTGAGGCAGGTGCATGCATGATTTATTTAATGCAATGTTTATTGTATGTTTATGAAATGGCACCCTTAAAAAACCAAGTTAGGATATTAGGTAATATTTTAAATTTTTCTTTGAGATGAACCTTTTGATACTCTTCTGTTACTAAAGTCAGACATAATTAGCTGTGTCCTTCTTATGCCTTCTAAAATGCATAACGAGAGGGATCCCTCTGGCTCTGTCTTCATTGGTGTGAGGAAAGGGTTCCTGGAGTGCTTCTTTGTGTATGATGTGAAGGAATCCAAGTATGGAATGCAGGGCTCCAAATCATGTTTCACTGTTCAGGAAAGGTCTCCGTGGGTATTTCTAGGAAAATGCTAGCTGAGTGTCAGTTGAAAAAGCTGAGACAGTGTTTGGAATCACTAGGAAACAAAAAGACGATGAACAAATAAAATCATTATGTGAGTGTAAACAATTCTATATCAGAATATAGAATATTCTATAAATATTTCTATTTCTATTCTAAAATATTCTGTATTTTTGTTGTTTCTCTTTGTCAGCAAGTATTTCACTCCTCTGCCTCACTGAAAAGTCGTAATCTGAGACTTAGTAGTCTTCTGCCAAGAGATGAAGTCCAGTCCTTGTTTGCAGTATGGTTAAGATTACTGCACAGGCATGGTTTCCTGGGAAAGAGCAGAGTTTCTGGGGAAGAGGGAAGGACCACTTGAGCTGCAAGCAGAAAGGACCCTATCAGAAAGCCCTCTGAGGTCGGTGGGAAGCTTTCGGCTTCAGGTATTTGGTTCGGGCTTAAAATTTCCACTTCCACTCTGGAGGACTTCAGTGACCTTCCCAGCTGGAGTGTTTTTAATCCTAGTGTGCATTTCTAGGCTACAGTCCCTGTTCCCTCTTTTTGAGAACATAGTTCCCAAGGAGTTAGCAAAGACTGCTTAAGTCCTGGTCTGAGAAAAATAAATTCACAGTATTGAACTTTTATCACTCTCTGCAGAGTATTCAAGCCCTGACAGGTCATCACATGGATCTAAGTTGTTTCATTTCTGGCATAGTTACTTCTCTTGTCTGTACTGAATGCCTGTAAGTACTGTTCACGTTTACACAGTGGGACATGTTGTCAGATAAAATAATTAAACTTTGAGGAATGAACCTTAGAAGATAGCAAAGCAGCTATAAAGCTCAAAGTTAATGGAAAGCAAAAAATATCTGTTTAGTGATCTTCATGGGTTTGTCTCACAGATAACTTTGAAAATCTGGATTTTAAATTCTCTTAGTCTACAGCATGTCTATTCAAATGAGGAAGTATCCAGATGGTACAACCTAACCAACGATATTTTGCTCAAAAAAAACCTTTTTTTTTTTTTTTAAACCAGTTTTAATTTTAAAAAGAAACTATGAGTGGAGAATAAAATTGAACAGCTATTTCATGTTTATATATTAAAGGAATGGGGAAAGTTTCAGATAAATCAAAAGATATCCAAGTCCCAAATAGCACCCCTTCCTCCCATTAAGTGACTTTCTAAGATGCATTTGTCAAACAGCTTCTTGTTTGAGGAAATTCTGTTTAGGAGGTGGTCCTGAGACCCCTGTGCGCCTCTTTGAAATAATGTTCTCAAACAGGTTTCATGAATTAAGTGAAAGTCACGTGTGTGAGTAAAATTACACATGTGAGTAACTGTTGTGGACTGGGGCTTCTGTTTGTTAATGATGACATGGAACTTGAAAGAAAAGAAATAAAGAATAAGAGTTATAAAAAATGTTACACTATTTACAAGAGAATGCTGAAAATGTTTCAAATCTATAGAACTCTGTTTAACTGTGTCCCCGCCATGTTACTTCTGGTCTGAAACCGCTGTTTCACTGATATGATAGGCAGTAATTTCTTCAGGCTCACCTACTGCGGTGCAGAGGTGGCTTTCAGCCTTTCAAATGGGCTTCTCCAACCCAGCATTTTGGTTTGAGGTTATGCCAGGATCATTATAGCTGAAAGACCTTCCGAGTGTTTTCCTTCTGTGCAGCCTAATCAAGACAACTGCTTTTTAAATGAGAGTATCTACAAGAATACAAGAGTAGATTGTCTTAAATGCTTTTTTTGGTTTGTTTTGTTGGCTTTTCTTGTAACTCAGTCTCATTTCAAACATAGTAGACACATTTGCAAAGCGCATAAGCCATGCAAAACACTACTATCTGGAGTGAGGGGAAAAAACTGCAACAAATTATAAACCAACAAATGCACATGACAAATTAAAGTTGAGCTCACCCACTGACTTTATGGTTTCACCTAAAAGCTACTTCTTAGGTATATTGTTAGTGAGGTAGGGTCCTGACTACTTATACTTGCATATTTTTCATTTCTCCAGTTAAAGTTTTAAGAGAATTTTCATACAGAAGTCTAAGAAATAATTTTGGAGGTGCTAATCTCCGAACTGTTAACAGGACTATTTAATTTCAATCTTTGTTTTTTGGGGGTCTTTTTGGTTGGTTGGTTCGGGTTTTTTTGGTTGTTTGGGGTTTTGTGGGGTTTTGTTTGCTATGGAGTCACAAATGCATTTTGATGCAAACTTGATGAGAGGTTAATAGCTGTTATACAAGATAGGAGGAGGGAAGGAAGCACTAGATAGGAGATGCAGAACAAGTCAGAACAGATCCAAGTGATAAATTATTACTCCCATTTCCATTCAATCACATATCATGATATTTGGCCTGAGTCAGTTGTTTTCCAAGCCAAAGTAATGAGATTGTAATTGTAAGGCATCACAATGGAATTAGAATGAAATATCAGGATCTGCTTTGGTGTTTATGAGCCGTGCACAGTTGCTTGCTGTCCCTTTCCTGTGCACAGCTGCAGGGGTCACTTGCAATTATTTTGAATGTATTTAAACTTCTGGCTCATGAGGTGTGAGTTTTTGCAGTGAGCTGTGTGTATTTTGTACGTGGGAACTCACTGAGGCACCTCATGGCCTCGGGAGAGGATCCCTGCAGCCTGCTTCCCTGGGGTAGGCTGTACCTTAACCAGGTGTGCATGTCTGCAGGGGTGAGGTATCTGAAATAGAATGAAGGACTCGTCACCAAAAATTGTGGCTTCTTGTTCTGTGTTTTTAATGGTTGATAACATAATGGAAAAATGGCTTTAAGGTTCTTATGGAGTCTTTGAGTTTACAGACAAAGACAGAATTTGCTGTAACTAGCCTTTTTTCAAGCAGTTTTTGTTTATAATACTGACTGTCCATTGACTTTCCATGAGTTAATTTGGATTAGTACTCATGTAATTAAGAGCACAGCAGACAGAAGCATCTAGTGAGGCTTCCTACTCACATTTCATTGCCCTTCCTTGTCATTCTATGACTTCAGCAAATACTACTTAAAGCAGTGCTTGCCTTTGTGTTTAGATTCAGTCTGACAAAAACAGGAAGCACAGGCTGGGCCTGTGAAATCTCCTTCTCTTTTTTGTCCAGCTCTATTTTGAAGGCTGAGATAGGCTGAGCAGCTGGAATAATGTACAGATATGTACTATACAAAGCATGGGGTGCTTTTTACCAATTTTACTGCAAAAAAGCAGTTTGGGGAGCAAAGGTGCCAGTGTGTTTGTGATAACTGATTTGCTTAACCAATTGAAAGCTGCATATATTACCATGTGAAAGTTCACCTAGCTGAAAAATTAGTTTTATTCTTGCAGATTTTTAGTCGGGAGTCACATGTGAATCTTAGTGGGACTCCTATTTAATTTGGCCCTAATAATACCCAAACATTCAAACCTGTCTGTGTTCTTTGAGTTCTAGCACATCCCAACACCTATTTCAAAATAGTCTTGAGTCATGGTTTCATTTTCAAGGGTGTTGTGTGAGAAGTCAATAAATATTGCTGGGAAGAATCAACTAATGTTGAGGGAGAAAACTTGATCTTAGGGTTTTTTTTTGGGGGGGTGGGATGGGCACCTTAAATAGAAAGGATCTCTTATTAATCTGTGTTCTTATTTTTCCTCAGAATTCATCAGTCAGCCATCAAAATAAGACATCTTGAGCCCTGGAAAATTGCTGTAATTGTTATTGGAACAGCAGTGGCAGCAGCTGTCACCATTGGTCTCCTAGTTTATTTTCTGGCATATGGTAAGTTTTGCATAATGTCTCATTATTCCTATGCTTAGTGAATGTCCTTTGTGCCTGTTGTGCCGCATGATGCTGGGAGTTTTCACTAGTCTGTCTAAAGCTTATTTGGGGAAAAAACTCTGGCTTCTCTAGAGCTCTCTTTCCTTCCTCATTTAGCACTTTTGCAGATCTTTTAGGAACATTTCCTGCTGTGCAGGGTGGTTTAGGATTGTGGTTTCTGTTGGTTTTCATTTCCTTTGACTCGTTTCACATTTTTCTCATGACCTACTTCTGTGATGAAGTCAACACACAAGTGTCTGGTCTCCCTTACATGAGTGAAATGCAAAGCCTTCTGCATGTCTGTCTGGGGTGTTTCTCTGCTCCCTTTCCCTGATCAGTAGCAGCTTCCTGTGAGGGCTTGGTGTTTAGTGGACAGGCCAGGAAGGAAGGTAACTGAGCAGTAAGATGCAGCTTGTGATCCTGTGTGAGCCTCCAAGTGCTGTTGGTTGGCCACAAACGTAACTGCTGGGGAAACTGGGATTAGATCACCTGACGCAATCGAGTACTTGCTCCTGGGCTCCTAGCTTTTGGAAGTTGTGTTTGAATGGGTTAGATACAGGCTCATCCACTCCCTAGATGTCTGGATATCAGTCAGCACCAGGTGTTTCTCTAAAGTTCATTCATCTCGGTACTTTGAGTATTGCCTGTTCCTCTTCTTTCCCTTACAGATCAGAAGCTGTTCTATTACAGTGCCAATGTAAAAATCACCAACATCCGGTACAATAATGAATTTTCCAGACAGTCCTCAGGAAGGTTTAGAGACCTGAGCGAGAGGGTTGAGAGACTGGTAAGTTTGGACCATTGTGCCTTTCCATTAAGGACTGTGTGATAATACAAGAGTCATTAATGTGAACAGCACACTCTGAGACCACGGGGTCTGGTGTACCCTCAGTCTCCTGGTGGGCAGACCTGGGAAATGGATAGCATGAGAGGCATGATCATACCTGGCAGACCAGGTGCTTGCCACTCAGCATCTTCTAGCCTGTCACTTCTCTCTATCCCTGCAGTGGTGAAGTAGATATTTACAGTAATCTCAGCTTCCTCCTGTATCATTGATCATAGAAGCACAGAATACTCTCAATTGAAAGGGTCTCACAAGGACCATCAGGTCCAACTCTTAAGTGAAATGCCTGTAGAGTGACTGAACCCACAATCATGGTGTTTTTAGTACTAGGCTCTAACCAGCTGAGCTAATCTCATCATTTATGTATGTTCTTTTTCCATGCCCTGAGCCTGGCTTTGTGATTTATGTCCCATTGTCTCTAAGGAAAGCATTCTTTTACACCCTCTCCTTTACTGGGTGGGGAACTCTACCTGTTGGGCTGTTACTGTGTGTTGAGAAAACAACACACAAGCCCTTTTCCTGTGCCTTTGGTATGTTTTGTTGGGAAACCCTCCTACAAATAGCAGAGGCTGCTGAGTGGCTCTCAGTCATAGAGGAGCTATGGAAATAAATAGACACATTGCAATTTCCTTTCTTTTTTTCTCTTTGAGACACTACCCCAGAGATGCTAATTACAGAGTTCATCTCTATACAACAATAAGCATATGATTGTGCTTGTATCTTTTTGTGTTTCATTCATCAGAATCCGATGTGTATCTCTTACCTCCTGTTTGGCAGCCATGCACAGATACCTAGTTAATGGGACAATGCTTTGCTCCCCACCATCATTTAATTTAGGGCCATGTCCCTTGTATACAACAAAATGTGAGCTGTGCTGGACATTGCTCTGGAGAAGTAGGGTGTTGTGTAAGGATTTGGTAGTGCTAGCATCTCTTCACAGCTCCACTGCTGAGGGCCTCAGTGATCTGAGTCAAGCCGTCCTCTTCTCTGTACATGTTTGTTCTCTTTCTGCCCTCTTTGTCCACTGGGACCCATACCAGATTTCCCAGGATGTGCTTCTAGTGCATATCTGTATATAGAGAGTCTTACCAAGCTGTGTTTGCTTAGCTGCTACCACTTTACAACTATTACCTAATAATTGCAGGCTTTTCACCTTGTGATATAGGACCTTGGAGAGGGAATCTTCTCCCTGACCAAGAAGACACTGTGTGTTGCTGACGTGGAAGAAAGACAAGGACTGGAAAAAAGTCTGAGGGATACTTCTTTGAGTACAGTTGTATCCCTTCCTCCCACTCCATTCCTTCTTCATTTTTTAAAACATGTGCCTTCTTTGGCAAAGAAACACTTATTTTAGCTATGAAGTTCTTTCAGACAGTGTCCAATGCAGTTAGATTTCCTCTGAACATGGTTATCAATTTAGATGCTTGAATGGAAGCCAGTGCTTTAGAAACCTCATCTCCTCTCTGGGTGTTGAGCAGTTCTGACAGTAGTGACAGTAAATACCAGTGCAGGTTGAGAAGTGAGAACCATTATTTCAGGGCATGTTAATTGTTCCTGATAAGGAACACCATAACAAACATACGCAGAACTGTGTTACCTTTCCTTCATTCCTGTGACTTTTCTTAAGGGCTATCACTAATACAGCCATTAAAATCTACCTTCCTCTATCAAATTTTCTTAATTCTTTTCTGTAATTTTAGGTCAGCTTATATAAATGGTCCCTGCTGTAAGTTTGTCTTTTTGAGGTTTTAGCTCTGAGTGTTCCATTTAACAAGGATGTGTGAGATTGAGAATAGTCTGCAACCTTATTGAAAGCAACTCCATACATTAATAAAACAGTGTGTTTCCTGTAAGTCTGATTTTATAACAGCAAAACTCATCTTGTGGTGATAAAAATCAAAGTAATCTTTCCAGACACACATATCCTCTTGATATCTTGACAGACAGCTGTCTCAGAATATCTGCAGTTTTCTTTTCAGCATCTTCACAGCAACTCTCTAATAGAGAAGGAGAGAGTTGAGTTCTTTATCGCATTTTCTAATTTGTCTGGATTTACCAAAACCCTTTGCAGTCTTTCCCTGGCTGGCACCAGGATTTGGATGTCCAAGCGTTCCCATTGTCGTAGTAGTAACAATACCTTAAGCTCATGTTGTGAAACAGTGAGTCAATGCAGATAAATGCAATGTCTTTCTCAACACTTGGTGCAAAGTGAACAGAAGTGAATCACCTCTGATAATCAGAAGCATTCAAATTACCTGAGTTAGTGCAACTCCCTGCCAAGTGTTCCCTTCTCTGACTCCTTCCCTGATGAAGCCCTCCATTTGTCTCCAGAAAGACCCAGAAAGAAGCTCTTTTCAGAATTGGTGTTTCACCAGGAAAAATGTTTTTGCTTCCATGCAGAAGTCATACCATGACTTCCTTGGGACCTGCAGCATATGCCCAATGTTTGCTTTGGTTCCAGATTTGAATAGTAACACCCATTGTGTGAACAACATTCCTGACTCTTATCTCATTGAAGGTGGGAGGGAATGCAGCCAGATCATGCCAGAGAGCTGATGAAGCTGGTGCACCAGTCAACATCTCAGGGCTGACTGGAAAGTCTGGAAAATGTCTTCTGGGGTGGAGCTGGGGGGACTGAGGAACAGATGATGAAAGGTCTTTGCTCCTTGACTGGCTTCCTGTGAGTGTCTGTAAGTGTTCCCTTTGTGCTCTCTTGAAATATCAGACTTGACTGAATGCCACTAGGGAAAGAGATATTCCAGCTCACCAGAGCCTCCTTGTTTTTCTAGTTGGACCAGTCCATCTTCCCTTGCCAAGCTAAAATGCTCTGTGCCAGACTGTCCCCTCTTACAGTGGGTAAAAAGGGCACAGTCACAGCCTTACGGCTCTTCCTCCAGGGAGCCTCTATTTTATACTGGGTTCACTTGCTGTGTGGCTCATCTGCACAACTTTTACCACTGTTTTTCTCCAGCTCCTGCTCCAGACTTGGATTTCTTTTTCTTCTCTCACAGAATGTATTAATTCTTCTTGATTTCCCATGAATGCCTTGGAGATCCTAACTACCCTCTTCCTAGCAGCATCCTGGGGGAGATTTCCAAGGCCCTGCTTTAAGCTTCAGCCTGTGACACCCTGAAGTGTGGAGGGAGCTGAGACAGCAGGTAGACCTGGATGACTGGGATGATCCCGGTTGCCTACTCTGGGCAGCTGCAGTAACTGCCCTGTGTGGAGGAAGAAGGGTGGTGTTTTGTCCTATGTAGAAAGTCATCTTTGATCCCAAGGGAAGGGGATGTGCAGTCAGGAAAGGTTGAAATGAGTACCTCAGTCTCAATGGAAATTGTCTCAGCTGAAGGCTGTCAAGTTTCTAGCTGAGAGAGAGGTGGATATTAAGCAGCCACAGCGAGTGACTCCTTCAGTACATTGCTGGTTGCTCAATAGAGACTCCGGCCTTTGCCCTGCCCACCAGGGGTTTGTAAATGCACCTGTTGGCTCTTTTTTGCCACTACAATAACCTTCTGATACTTCCTCCTAGAAGTTATGGGCTTTCCCCCTCTTTGAGGAGAGCCTATGCAACCCTTCTCCTTTCTCGGGCACCTTGTATTTCCCTGTCTCCTTCTCTGGCCAGAGCTGTTCCAGCCCTGCTGTCCGGCTGCTTCTCCCTGTCCTAGTCCCTGTGTCTCTGTGGAGTCTTGTGTTGGACACTGTATCCTTTCCAGCTTCTGGGGCTTTGCCCTGTCTGTTATTCCCTACTCACTCCTGCTCCCATGTGCTGGTAAACCGGGCTGTGAGCTGGATGGAAGGATGTTCCTTGGGTATGAGTGTAGCACGGCTCCCTCCTTGGCTGGTTGGGTGGCTGGGGGAGAGTTGAGGCATTTGTTTTCCCTCCTGGAGTACCTTGAGCCATGGAATGGACTGACATGGATTTCCCCTGTTGTCTCATAATCCACAAGGCACCTGGGCTATCCCCTGTCCTTCCACCACCTGAAACCAGCACAGAACTAACTGGCTGGATCTGGGCAGAGTGGTTGGGGATTATACTAAAACAACACCTGGATAGGTCCCCTGGGAAACTACTGCCTCTCCAAATATTTCTATTGAATTAATTGAATTTCATCAAGTAATTTTCACCTAAGGACTCAGCATTGTGTGTCAGGACATCTCTTTTAGAAGCAGATATCTCGCATCAGCTACTTCAAGTGACAAGAGAATTTTCTATGTCCTTAAGTACAGGCATTGGGGAAAGTTTTCTGTGAATACAGCTCTTGAAGTTTGTCCTGTTTGATAGAGCTGAATTAGTGTGGGTTTAATTTAATGTCTCTACTGGGTACTGCAGGGGCAGTTGTGATACCACAGGAAGACACTGCAGAACAGTTCTGATAATGGTGTCTGTTCTTGGTAGGTTGAAGGGCTCACAGCTGAGTCCCTGCACTGAAACTGGTGAGGAAGGATGCAGTTTTCTCCCTTGGGAGATGATTATTTTAGAGCTTATTAAGACACTTCTCTCACTATGAATGGGGTGGAGAAGAAACAGAGAAGCAACCAGGTGCCATGCATCTTCCCTCACCCCCCAGCTTTAACCTGTTTGGTGGAAGGGTTAGCTTTCAACAGGATGCTCGGAACTGAAAGGCTCTCTGCTTTACACCCAGGGATAAGCTTGCATCGTCCCACTATTGGGAAGTATCTTGTATCCTGTAAGTTGTGAATAGCTTACTGTCACATTTGCAGGGCCAAAGGGTCGGTCAGAGTTCTGAATAGAGTTTTCATCTGAGCTGAACTCCAAGGAAACTTAGTGAAAAAACACCAAGAACACCACTGAGTGAGCAGATGAGGCTGCTGTTTTATGGCACTTGGCCTTTTAGGGTCACATGTGACTCAAGTCTTCCTGGGGAGCAGAAGTATGTGGGTACTTGGGAGACAGAGGGAGGTGAAATACAAATCCCTTCAGAGCACATAGCTGCAAAGCTGGGTGAAACTGTGCATGAGGTGTGTTTGTCACACCTTCCATGTGGGTGTTTAGATAAAGCTCAAAAGTCTGTGGCTTGCTCCATCAGTGCCTCATGGTCCTTGGGTTGGGAGGTTAATTCAGTAGGAACAGATCCCCAAGGCAGCGGGTTTTTGAAACACTCCTAAATAATATTTGTTCTGGGAGACCAGACTGTGAGGATCATTTTAGAAATGATAACTAAATATGCCCCGAGAAAAGGGAGTATGCTGAAGTTCAAGGGAGTCTAACATGATGCTCATTTTTACAGCAAATGGAAAAGTGCAAGTAGCTATAACTATCATGTAGCTCATTTGCTGTGTGTGCAAAACCCCCACTTATTTTCCCCTCTTAGTCCCTGAAACAAAAGAAAATTTAATATAAATTGGCCAAATTGGAAATTATGGTATGTGCAGCAGCCAGGTCTTTCCAAGGACTTTTCAGAGTCTTGCAGCATCCAGACCAAAGTGAGCTAAGAATGTTCTGGCTATAATGAATTTCAAAAGACATTTGGTAGTGTTTACAGATAAGGATCCCAGAATCCAAAACCTAAGTCTCTATTTAAACTCAAGTATTCCTAGTATTTATATGTGCTCCCTCAAGTACTTACATAGTACCAGTATGAAAAGAGAAGAAGAGGTGAAAAGAGCTGAACTTTTATTGAAAGATTTTCTTGTTCATCACTAAAGGCAATTTTATTTACAAATGCATCTATGGTACAAAAGCCGGAATAATTAAGCTTCTTAGAGACTTTTAAAATAATAGTTTCCCTATTTTCTTATTCTGAAAAACAATATTGTAAAATCAGGAAAAAGTCTTTTATCTATGTAAAAAAAGTTATTTAAGGAACATTTTGAGAAGAAAAATACTAAAATAAATTTAGGGCATTTGATAGCTTCTGTTTTATAAGCTTAATTTTAAGGGACTGGTTCTTACAAATAGGAAGCATTGTTCTTGGACTAGCGTGGTACAATCGGGGTGCCCTCTATGGGTGGCTGGGGCTGAAAACAAAGCAAAAAGAATTTTCCCCAGTAATTCAGCCAACAGGGAAACGGCAATGTAGCCAAGATGACAGTCTGGCAACTTGTTTATTTAGCTCTGGAATTAGAGGTTGACGGCACACTCCATCATCAGTATGTATATATACAGGTGTGGCCCTAAAGAGATGGGTGAAATGCCGTACTCTGCGAGAGGAAATAACTCACAGAAAACACCTGCATCTCATTTGTGATGCTGTTTTCAGAAGTTCCTATTGAAATTAAGGAAGAAAAAGACCACTGGCATAGGTATATACTGCATCGATCTAAAAACTGGGATGCTTTCTTGCTTTTTAATTTTGTTTCCAGTTTTTTTCTGTTTCCATGGGTCACAGTAGCACAGGAAACTAAAATAATATTGAAGAAAATATGAAGCACTTTTAAATGCTGGTGCGAATTGATGCAGTGTAGTACATGAAGCTGCGGCTTAGTGCTTTTCATCACCTCTAATAGCTCAAACTTTCAGTGAGCTCTCCCTAAACTGCAGGAATTTTCAAGATGAAATGGTTAGTTATCAAAAATGTGCCTAATCTCCAACTTTTTTTCCATGTAAATTCAGTGATGCTTCAACTTATTTGATTCTTTGACTTACTAATGCAGTATAACTTTCTCAAGTAATAGGCATGCAAGTTGGTTTTTCCTTTTCATTCTTTTCTTGGTTCATCAAAGCAGAAATTGTAATATGCATGTACCAATCCAGAAAAATCATAAGACATCTCACCCCCAATAAATAAGTAACTCTAATCCTGATTCAGTGTGCATCATGAAAAGCTCTAAAATGTGCACAAGGAAAATGGATGTGAACCTGAGCTGGAAAAAGGAATTCAAAATGAAGTAAAGCGTAGCTATCGATAGTGTGTGTGATTAAGGGTAGAACCTTATCTTAATTATAGACTCACAATCCAGAATTACTGCATTGTTTTCAAGTAATTATATCAATGAAGTGATTCAAGATGCAAACTAGTGATCAAAATCTGGCTGGTCAAGAGAGTGGTTGCTGAGATCCTGGTGTTGTCCAAAGGGAGAATCCAAATTCAGTACTGAAGTTGTGTGGTTGGTGGTATTTGGGCACTTGTAAGCTGAATACATCACCAACAATCTTCTGTAGCTTTCACAGAACTGTTATTTTCCTAAGAGGTATTTGCTCTTGTATTTCAGCTCCTTACCTCTAACTATTGTTTTAAAAAACCCCAGAGGGCACATAGTCATTTTCCTGGGGAAAGCGTGCTATTTTGGGAAAAACACAAAGCCCTTCTCTGGATATTGGCACAGATGATTTTCTCATCAAACTTGATTTTCTCTCCAAAAGTTGGGAAATCCCCTCCCTAAGTGGACAAAATTTTAATAGCAGTGTGAAAGTTTTAGGAAGCTAATTATGGATAATTGAAAGCAGGGAGTAGGAATGGGAATACTTAGGTGACCTTAATTCCAGCTGTCACTAATACACATGACTATAATGAAACACTCATGTCATTACATGCCTTTGAAATTGGTTGCACCAAGCATAAGCACGGTACTTTAAATCCTGACATTATCCCATTTATTAGTCCTCTTAATTTCTTTTATCCGAAAGACCAATCTTTTTAGGAACTACTGTACAAGGACAATTATTCCTCTTTTGCAGCTGTTGCCTCTGGGAACCATCCAGCTGAGCTCCTCATTTCAGTGAAGTCAGGCAGTGCTTACTCAGCCCTCAGCTTTAGGAGCCCCTTTAGCTTAAACTCTGTGAGGAGATTGTGATGCCATTTGCAGATGTTTGGGATCACACAGCTCTTGACCGCTGTGACACATGCTCTTTGTGTGTGTGTGTGGTTTCTAATGGGAAAGTTTCTGATCCCCTGGTTTGCTGCAGACACGTGGACCATTACACTTGCTCTCCTTCAGGTCCATTTTCTTCATCTCAGGCAAGGACTGTTGGTGTAGGGCTGTTGTAGTAATTGAAATTTCTGTTTCCAAGGAGAGTGTGATGTCCACATCCAGGTTTGGAACAGTGCCAGGTTCCTTTCTTTTTTCTGTCCCTGTCAGTCTTTCTCATTGTGTCCTCCCTCAACCCCTTAGCTGAAATCAGGGCAGGAAAAATGTCAGTTTCTCAAGGAAGTGGTTAATGGATTTTTATTATGCTCAGCTCTGAGGGTCTCAGCAGGTTGAGCTATAAACTGGGGAGAGTCACTGAATCAAGTGGCATGTTCCAATTAATATTTATGGTCAAAAAGCTTTAAAAATCACTAATAATAGGTTTTACATCCGAAGTAGCTAGTGAAGCAAGAGGAAGAATGTAGTGTGAGGATAGCTATTGAAAGACTAAACTGGCAGCAGGCAAAAAAAGCAATACTATTGAGCAACAAGAGGTTTTGTGCCCCCAAGCCTTCGGAATGCTTTTGAACATCCCATGCAAGTAATTCAGTGCATTCAGCAAATTTTCCAGGGGAAAGTTCTGTCAAGCTAGATTTAAGATAACTTTTCGATAAACTTTCTTACCCAGGGTGCAGTGGCAGAGCAGTGTGTACTGGGAGAAAGCAAGGGCTTGACACAGCCAGCCTTGCTGGGTCACTTCCAAACACAGCCACACACCTAGGCAAGCCCAGCTCATGTCAGTTCCATCTACACTGGAGCAATGGAATCCCTGTCATGTGACCTAATTCCAGAGCTTTGGTGTTTTTTGGGTCTCAGGGGGGTAGGACATATTGTGTGACTCCAAAATCACAGATTTCAGTAGGTTGCTCATGGGCCTTAGAGGGTTGGGCATGGTATGATACAAGAAAAGGAGTATGATGATGAGATCTGGAGTTATTTGAGATGGAATAGGAAAAGAAGTCTTGTTCATCAAAGTATAAAACAACTTCCGGCTACAAGGAACAAGAAAGAATCTTCTTTTTGTCTGTTTTGTACAGGTGGAAATGTTTTGCCCTCTTACTGCATCTTTGGTGCTAGCCACTATTAGTTACTATATTGGATGGACCAGCCTTCAGAAACAAAGTCCATTTTGTCAAAGAAAATCGTTCTGCACAGAGAGAAGTTGAGTAAAAAGTATAGAGAATATGCAATTGAACTGATGAAATACCAGATGTCATTAAGCTAAGCTACCCAGCAAACATTCGCTTAAAGAAAATGCTGTTTGGACAAATGCTAAAATAAAGACTGTCATGAAAATGCTTCTCACTTGAAAGGAGCAGGGCTTGGCACTTGGTTCAGAATACTCATAGACTTTGCCTGCAGCAGCAGCTGTCACTATTGAGTTGTTGCTAGACAAGGGCCAGGAAAAACAGTGAGATGCACTTATATAGTGGTGAATTTGAGGGATCTGGTCATGACAGTGTCACTTTTGAGCAGCTGTAATCAAAGCAAAACATTTAAAATGAGTGTAAATGCTTCTCCCAAACAGGACCAGGTCTCACCTAGTCACTGAACAAAGTTCTAGTTGCTTTTGCTCCCAGGGCTGTGACTCAATGTGAAAAGAAAGCTATAAGCAGGCTGGAGTGAAGTGTTTTCTCTTTGGTGTGTGAAAGGCTTCACCAAAAGATGAACAGTAAAAATATAAGGCAGAACATTAATCTCTGAAAGGAATTATCTGAAGACATCTTCCTACATGTTTTCCTCTTATATAAGCTCTGTATGAATATAAATATTATTGTTAATATAATTCAGGTGATCAAATATATAGTTGAAGGAAAGAAGAGGTTTGGGTCATACTTGTCAAACAAATTAATCAGCAGGTGAGCGGTGGGCCACAGTGAAGAGGTTTGGCTAGCCTTTCTTTCATTATAAGATACAATAAATTGCAATAAGTTTGAAGGTGTTAAAGGCCCTGCCCAGTGAAAACAAAGCCACCCTCCACTTATTTTTTTGTCTGTGGGTGATGTAGTAGTAAGGCAACTCTTAACGACTGGAAAGTTAGTGACAGTATGTAATGGCAAAAACGTCTGCTTTCTCAGATATGAAAGTGGGAAAGAGAATGGAAGTAACACAAATGTAGTAATTTTGGTATAGTTTTAAATTGTATGCTTCTTGTTCTTCTCATAAAAATAACTAACATGCCTTCTGGATTGAATTTTCTGAAAAGTGTCTGTTGCTGATAGTTGAGTTGCATTTGGACTCCATAGATTCTTTCTGTAAAAAGCACTGTGTGTAGTTGTGTTTTGTGGGACACCACTGGAAGTCTTTGTGTCTGCTGGAGCATGTGGTCTTCCTGATCAGACTGTATGGAACATCTTGGAAGTGGTCCAGGCCGAGGAGAAAAGGAGAAGGATGAACATGTTGGGAGTACAAAAAATACAATCACGTGTACTGCTTAGGCTGTAAAAAAGATACACAAGAGAATGTGTGATAGAATTAAGGATCACTGTAACTGCTGCAGAAATGCAGGTGGAAAGTGTAGCAAAAACACTTGACATCTGAGACAGTAAGGTATCTTGAAAACACAATTGTCAGGAGGAGACAAGGGATTTGGGAATGTCAAATGGACTCAACCCTCTCTTGCAAGGGATTATGAATTCCTGCTCTCTTCAATCCCATGCTTTCACTTTTCTTGTTAGCAACGTAGCAGCTTGAGGTGTATCTCAGCCCTGCTCAAGGCTCTCTTTTGATTGCAAAGCACTCTGTAAAGAAATCTCTGTCCCAAAGATCTCAAAAGTTTTCAGAGACAATGCAGCTGAAGATAGCACATGCCACTGCGTGCCACAAAGCTGGCAGTGCTGCTTAGCCACATGCTTCTGCTTACACAATCACCAGCGAAGTAGTTAACACTGAGACAGGAATGATAAGCAAATGTTATCATTAAAAAAAGCAAAGCAAAACAAACCCCTTTTTGTCTAAGGGCAAATACTTCCAATAACCAGGGGATGTTGTGATGGAACAGGATGCAGAGCTATAAGAAATAAAACTCTTTCTTTTTAACTGGATGCATCATAAAATGCCATGGTAGCAGCTGGCAATCTGCAAAGTGAGAGGATAAAGTGTATCCTGCAGTAGCTTGTTGCAGTTGAAATGTCTTTTTCCATAGAATTTTGTCTGTTCCAAATGGCAATCTAATTGCAGACAGTTGCTGTAACAGCAAGATAAAACATCAGCTCAGTGCATGACCACTAAAAATGTGTATTTTTTTCCTTATTAATGTATGCTTAAAATCACCTGAAAATAATAAAATGTGCAGTTTTCATCTTGAAATTATTCTGCTTCAATATCCCTGTGTAATGTCATGAGGCTTTATCTTATGACAGCCCAGGCTGGAAAAGGGGGGGTTTGTGCTCCTTGGGAGGAATCACCCCCAGATTTCATGCTTACATGCTTGTTTCTGTATCTGAAAGATTTCAACATACTAGTTATTTAAGAACCATTATTTTTTTCTTTCCTTTGAAAGACAGAACATCTTGAGAATTGGCTAAAACAGACTGCCTTTAAGGGCTAGAAACTAAAGAAAGACAGCTTACACGATGTAGTAAAGCATTTCTATGCAGTTTTTCCTGTAATGCATTTGATGTTTACAGGAAATGTTCAATTTACTGGGCTTTGTTGGTAGGAGGAGTTGCTGCATAACTCACTAGTGACTTCGCTATTTCTCAATCCTACAGTGATCCTGAGCCATTCCTGGCAGAATTTCATGCCATTTTATATCATACTGTGCTGTCTCAGACCGATAATGCAATCTTGAGATGACATCTTACCAGGATGTGGTTAAGCAGGAACCTGTAAAGATGTTATTTGGGGATCAATTCCTTCTGAGTCCTAGGTTTCCAATTTCTGATGAGAATTGCTTGACAATTCTCCAAGCATGTAGAAAATCACAAGAGTGAGAGGGGAACATCATAACCAAATAATAATTTGAAATGACTGGTAGCTTTGCTATAGATTTCTATAAGACCAAGGTTAAATGCTGTAGGGGTCAGAAAGGACCCCTACAAGAGAGGTTGAGTGCACTGCAGAGCACAGCATGCTGTATCCATTCTGTGGGCAGTCTTTAGGAAGCTGTGCTTTGGAAGACTGCAGCAGTGTGTTCCAAGGATGTTTATGTATTTCTCATTACACCTGGGAGTGGATGAGATAGCACTACAGTGGCACACTGATGTAGTCACAGGACATTTGGCAAAATGAGCTTGCTTTTTATGATGTGCCTTAGGCCAAATGGGAGATGGTTAGAAAAGGTCTGTGACAAACGTTATCTAGAGGCTGGGCTGCATTGTATTTCTTGGCTCTGTAAACTGTGAGTTTGTAATGAATGCTGTTTTCTGAATGCTCCTTCCAGCTATATGTCCACTTCCCTCCTTTTTTGTTGCTATCTTATATTTTTCTTTTTTCAACAGATCGACAAGACATTTTACAATTCCATTTTAAGGAAAAAATACATCCGTTCACGCTTAATCAGAGTGAGGTATGTGAGATTATAATAAATGCACGCAGATGAGGTAAAATTAAATGTACAATAAGCCCAGCTAGATCTGATTCAGTAAAGTGTATTGTGTGTAAAACCAGAGCATAAACCCTAACTGAGCATAATCTGGTTCTGAACCTTGCTCTCCTTTGGATCTTAATGCAGAAGATACGCTTCAGTCAGTCCAAATTCCAACAAGTTTGTGTTCAGATCTTGAAAAAGCTTTAGTTAATAAAGCAGAGATAACTAAAGCTATCTAAAAACAAAAAGCCTTTTCAGAACTATTTCTTAGACTGTAATGCAGATGTCATTTCTAGCATTGCTATTGCGCTGGGCTTGTCAAGTAAAAGCAGGCTGTGCTGGCTCAGAAAGTCCCACTTATCATTGTGGCTCTAAGAATGGGATTAAGTAGGTGCCCAGCGAACAGCAGCAGCACAACAGGCATGTGTGATAACTGCTTCTTGGTATGCTCCCTGCCTCCAGGTATTTACCACTTGAGAGTTCTTGGAGTGGTTGTGGTTTGTTTAGCAGCCCTCAGTGGCATTATTTCCCAGGGACTTGTCTAATGTCTCCTGGACTCTTGAAATCCGTACACCTCAGTCCTTTAAGAAGGAGTTACTTGTGAAGAACCACCTTCTTTGAAACATGCAATGACCCCTAGGTCTTGTGCTGAAAGAGGTGATGAAAAGTTGATCACTACCCCTCCTCTCCATGTAATTAGTGATACTGTACTGGACACTCCCATAATATCCCTTTTCTCACTTGTATTCAGTAAGATCCTTTTTTTTTTTTTTTTTTTAGTTTAAAATCCCGGTCTACTCAGCCGTTCTTTGCAGGAACGGTTTCTTATCATCCTGTTTCATATATCTTTCAGGTCTGCTTGTTCCTGCTTTTTGAGACGAAGGGGTCAGACCCATAGTTGGGATTATCACTTAGCAATGTGGGGCTTCTTTTCCTCTTTTATTCTCTGTTCAACTGCCAATAATGTTTGATTTGATTTTTTTTACCACTGTTAAGTGCTGAAAATTATCTTTTGTGTAACTGTCTCTTGTAGTACTAAGATCTTGTTCCTGAGTGACAGTGCCCATTACTTTGCAAATAAACCTTGAATGTCTTCATAATCATACGCTAAAGCTACAAGACTAAGAGCTAAGAATCTAATCCTTGTGAATGTGTTTCTCCTTGTTCTTACACTGTTTGTCACATCCTGCCTCTTCCTTTATTTTAGCTTAATCCCCAGTTACACACAAGTCATTATTTGAACGTAGCTTTAAGGATATTTTTTGATACTGACTACAGTGTTGCAAGTGTAGACAGGGTGATTTAAGGATCTGAGAGGCCAATATATAGGGATAAGTAGCATTTTTCATTACTTCGTGTTCCCAAGGACAGACTGAGGTACTTGTGATGTTTTCTGTGTTAGATGCAAGATTTGTATGTGCCAAAGCTTGTTTGCTTTTTCAGATATGCACTCCTTATGCCGCTTCAAGGACACACACTGCAAGCTCTTTTGAGCAGGGTCATGGCTGTGAATTTATTTGGAAAGGAGTGTGCATTTTTTTTGCTCAGTATAAGCAATGCGTTAATAATAATGCCCACTGCTCACTGAGAAGGACAATACTAATCTTGACTAGGTGTCTTTGGCTCTGGATCTATGCTATATAATAAGTGAATCAAGGTGGGCAGTACTTACCTGAGGGTTTCGAGAGGTGTGGCGTGCTTGTAAGAGTTGATATGGTAATTCCAGTGTGGCATAGCACAGGAAGAGGAGTGGGGGGAGAGGTGAGGGAACACCTCAGAAATGCAGAGCAACACCCACAGTTCGATCAGATAATATCTGGAAAATAAACGAAGTGGCAATCATGCTGAAGTTGCCACAAATGGAAAAAACAGTCTGTTGAAAAGTTCAGATATGACTACTCAGTCTCAATTTTGAGATCCTTGAGGCAAGGAGTGTGTCTTTCTGCTCACCTACGAACCACTTGGCATGCCTTGGTGTGCTCATAACACATGGCCTTTTATTTCCCTTCACTGGCGATATCAGGAATGTCTGTTTCAATTTGGTATGTGTTCCTTTCAAAGATTAAAGCCTGATTGCATGACTTCTGTATAAACTGCCTGTCTTCTATTTTTCCTTTATGTAGTTACAAATTTCCAAGACAGTGAGGTATAACTAGGAGATCTTCTCTTTTCCTTTCCTATCTAAAGACAGAGCAACCTGTTTTTAGCTCTCCTCCTGGATGAAGTAACTGTGATTTCACCTGTTGTGGCTTGTGTCTCATTGCTTCGTGGTTCAGGTGGGAGGAGGCACAAGAGAGAAGGTTCCCAGTGCAAGCTCTTACCTTCCCTTTGTAATGACCAGGGATAAGCCATCTGCAAGCACAGAGCAAGATTTACTATGCCAGATTAGTCAGTTTAATGTTTGTAGTCTATCATTCCATCTCTTGCAGTATCTGATGCTTTAAGGAAAATTAAATACTACTACTAGGTGAATTCAACCTGTTACAAGATTTTTCTCCCTTTTCTTTCCTCTGATCTTACATTAAAACTGTGGAATTGTGGGTCTTAATGTGTGTGCTGCTTGTACTTTTTGTTGAGGTGTTAAAGGCCCCTTTTCTGATTCATCTCTTTGACTTTAATAAGTAGATTGTGGGTATTCTGCCAAGTTTCATTTATTGTGGCACAACATGAGGTTATTAGGAACATTCTCCAAGAGGCTGCTGTGGTGAAATTAGGTTGTGTGATCTCTCTCCTTTGCTCAAGTACCTTTTTGATGATGATTGGAAATTTTCATTCGGTGTATGTACAGGGCCCTGGAAAGGTCTGTCTAGATACCATTAAACATCTACCCCATGTTTCTGAAGTGCTGTGCATCCAGATTTTCATTGCAATCAAATCAGTTCATTCCTTCCTCTCTTGTGTCTCAGACATGTAGTCAGTGACTGCCTTTTAGACTCCATTATAAAATTGGCCTTGCCATTTGTTCACAGGAAGCATCATGCCTTCTTCTAGCCTATGATGCATTTTACCATCCAGTGTTTGCTTGGATTTCTTTAGGAAATTCCTTCTCTCAAAAGCTCACAAATGTCTGAAAATGTATCTAATCCTTTATGTTTCATTGCCATTGCTAGAGGAGCTAAGATAAAAGCTAAGAAATGCAGAAATGGGCTGAAGGTAACCAGACTCTTTCATTGGTTTGTAGCCCAGATGCTGATGGTGTGATGGCAGAGGCTTTGCTCACATTCTGGTTCTCCTCCACGGATTCTAGAGAAGTATTGCGGGGAAGAGTTGGAAAGATCTTACGGAGGGGCCTGAAAAGGTACACAGGGCCTCTGCGAATTAATGTCAGATCTTCTACCATCTCAAGTAAGTACATAATATTTCTTTTAAAGGTAGTTCTTTCCATTTTCTGATTGATGGGACTTGATTTTTCCCCTTTTGAGGATAGCTGTTACTGTGTCTGAATGGCAGTCTTTCCTGCTCCGTAAGTTAGAACAAAATCAGTAGCAAACTCCCCAAAGTCTTAAAAGATATCTTACATATGGATAAACAGGAGCAGTTACTTTGTGGTTTTTCAGTACAGCCTCAGCCTTCCTCCAAACTGCAGTACCAACTTTATGTTACTGTCATGGAGCCTGAAAGTGCAGGAAGTATAATTAGATGACAGGGAGAAAGAACCAATCCACTGAAAAAATAGTATTTGGTGGAAAGATCAAAATCCTTGCAAATTCCCCAGGGGAAAGGGAAAGAAAGGGATAATACTCTTATCTACATGGCTTCTCAGCTTCTTTGTGAAGCAGACCTGAACCTGCAGGATATGAAAATTAACTGCACCATCTTCTACACTCCAGTTCTGCTACAGAATTTTTGTGCAGGCTTAGACTCTTCTCTCTGTCTTTGCTTCCGTTTTATATAGTCAGCAATTTTTCTAGGTGTAAAACTTTTCAAGAATGAGTCGCTGGTTGACAGGAAGGGACAGACACTTGCTGCATTTGTTTTTGCAGCCCTGCTTACTCCTAAGTGTAAGGGTGACAATACAGTATAGGCTGGGTACTTGCTGCTTGCTATTCCACACTAGACTACTTAAACCAGCAGAAATCGGCAGAATCTAGACAGTTGTATTTAAAGAACAGGAAACCTGGGCCAGATTCCATGCTGGATGGATCCAGCCTTCCTCCCACTCAGAAATGAGTAGGAGCAACTTCTTGTTCCACCTCCTGGTGCATGAACTGGGCACCTTGCATTGTGGTAATGCAATGAAACTCAAATATGAGCTGTCACACCCCCATTATTTCTTGATGGGCCAACAGCCTTCCCCTTTGGAATGGCTCAGGATGATAGGTGACATCCCTCTGGGCAAACAATCATCATTTTCCTGCACTGTTGTTTATATGCTAGTAGTTCCTGTTCAACAAAGTGCACATGTAAATTCTGCCAGATAGAAGTAGTGTGTGGGCATCAGAGAAATTCTGAGAGTTTTGGTTTTTGTTTAGACAGGCAGGTCATGGGTTAGTGAATTTTGAATCTTCAGTTTAATTTTATGCTTTAGATAAAGGATAAAATTGGAAGGAGTACAAAAATTACTGTTAAAAAGGGACTGTGATCTCATCAAGTTAGGTGATTAGCTGCTTTTATTTAGTCTGGTAAATGTGGGAAGTGACTCAAAACTGTTTTAGTTCACCTTGAACTGTACCAGGACTGTTACAGTAATGCACTAATAGCTAATTAAAAAATTGGTAATGTAATCAAATTGCAATGTTTTCATTAAATGGTCTCAGTAAGAGATGGCATCTGTTTATCGAAGTTGTGTGACAAACTTTGTGTTGCTTTTCTTGGCTCTCCCAGCCTAACCATAAAACACTGACTACATAGGTCAGCTACTCATTAGGGGACTAGCATTGTGCAAGTGCTATGAGTGACACAAAGGAACATAAACAATACCTTAGCATTTCTAAGAGACTACAATAAAAGGTTGACCAAAAAAAAAAATTTATCTCTCTTTGCTAATAGGATTTCAGCAATGGTATGAAGCTTAGGCAAGCTCCTGTTGGTGTTGCCATTTCAGGTCAACTCAAGAGAATAAAATGGAACACTCCTGTGCTTTTAGAGGAGATGCAGGTCTCAATTTATAAAACTTGTCTTATCCCTCACACCAGGGAGAATTGACAATTTTCAACAGGTCCTAGAGGTCCAGAGAAGAATCTAGGTTTTGCATTTTCTACTTCTCTCTCTCCTCCTGAAATATCTTGTCCACCAGTAGTATTTAAACCATGGAAAGCCTAAGAAGCCGTAGATTTTTTCCATGCTCTGCAGGCACCTTTCTCAATCGTTGTACCTTTTTGCCACTGGAATCCTTATTAATCCTAAGGCATTCTCAGAACATTTTCATAATGGCTTGTAAAAATTCATTAACCTGTTCATTGTAATTGCCTTATCATAAGCTTCTAATTCAAGGGCCACCATATAGCTCAGTTTAGCTAAGCATAGCTCCCTAGTTGAACAAATCCAGGTCAGGCATTTATTTATATTGCATGCTAGGGGGTGTCTGATAAAGGGAACCTCCTTAAGTCTTCCTCCCCTGAAATAATCACCTTGTTGTTCAACACCATGTCTCAACTTGTGCTTCTCCCACAAGTATTTGCTTTGAGAATCAGCTCCAACAAACTCCTCCAAACTGGGTGCTACACTTGGGACCTTCAGCTGCAATTCAGGGCAGCACTACAACAGTAAGGAGTCTGCCAGAGCAGGGGTAGAACTTGCTTTTCTTTGCATTCCTGAGGATTGGGAATAAATAGGGGATAAAGTCTAAACTGACAATATTTTATTAGTTGATCTTTTCTTCAAAAAGAGAGAGAAGCTTGATCATACATATGTGAGAAAACAGAAAATGTGTATAACTTCAAGGAAAACAACATAATGCTGTCTTTGGTTTGTCTCTCACTAAACAGCTGATGTTCTTTACATAGAACTGCAAAAATACGTTTCTGTCAGGGTACCTTCAAATGTATTATTACTGAAGTTCCTGCTTTCTTATTTAGCTAGACATCATAGTCCCCTTGTCAAGGACAGTTTATGTCCAGACATTCCCTCTGGCTTTTATACAAAATAAGAACTGATAGAATTCTCTACACTTGTGTACAAACCTCACTAGAAGCCCAAATATTTTTCAATGAAGAATTAAGCAAACGAATTGCTATCTTCCCTGAAGAGCAGTGCAAGGGCCATCAAAGTGAGATATCCAAGTGTCAGATGACCTGGAAACACCCATGTTAGGACTTGTTCTTCTACTGGCGCTGAAAGGTGTTTCAGTTTATCCTCTGTAGAGTTCTGGCACCAAAGAGTTCTCCTACAAGGCTGATTTATTTTCCTGAGGGTTTCTTGGTTAGAAGTAGAGTCACCTGACAGTCTAGATCTCTATTAAGCAAACTGTAGAGCAGCTTGCCAGACTATTTCCCTTTGTCAGGTAGGTTGGAAGTATCCCAAAATGTATTTTTGGGAATGTACTTCTGACGTCAGAAAGGAGCTGGTTGCAAGATCACTGGCACTGTTCATAGTGAGTAGGAAGTATTCCCACCTGTTGCACAGCCAAAGGTTTTGACCATGAATAATGAGTCATGAATCGATTTTGATCAACAAGCCAACTGTTATTGTTTCTATTTATCTGGAATCTGGGGCTTGCTAAAGCTCCTAACAACTACAAAGTACAGACCCAGCAGACAGATTCTTACTTCTTTATCGAATCTTCTGTGGGAGTCATGCAGATGAATGTCTGACAGGGTTGATAAGGAATGTTCCAGGTCAGATAATGTACTTAGCAGTCTGGAATTTTGTACTTTATCAGCCACAACAGTATCTCGGGGGAGTGGAACTGGACATGCATCCGTACATTGGGAAACAGTGGAGATCTGATATTCCTCCACTTTGAGGCCACTAGTTTGGCACAAGGTGGTGCATAGTAAGAGTCTAGAGAGAATGACTGAAATGAGAGGGATTGAAAATGCATTTTAAAATTGTATTTTGCAAGGACATGCTTGTGATAAAGGAATTAAGCAGAAAGTCATCTTGACCTCACTTCTCAGATGACCCAGATACATTAATTTAATTTATTTTCTCACTCAAACCTTGATTTTCCCTTGCCTTGCCTGCAGAGGTTGAGAGCAATTTGGGCTGCCCTTACTTTAGTGAGACTTGGCTGCAGCTGTGGCATGTGTAGGTCAGGAAGAAAAGTAATGCTAAAAATTGTATCTGTTTGGATACGTGCTACAGAACTGGAGCATAACAAATCCCTCCTCAGGCTGCAGGACAACTGGATGGAGTTGGAAGTATGCTGTGAGGTACGGACCTCTGTCTGCCTCATGGACAGAATTAAGATGTGCTTGATGGGGGACAGCAAAGGGAGTCACAGATGTGAGGACAGGTGCAGTGAACATCAGCAGGGAGGGAACAACTGGGTGACAGGGACAATTAGAGGCATAAAACAGTTGTTGTGTCTCTGTCAGGTTACTCTACTCTGTTGAAGGAATGAGAATTGCATCACCTGTATCTAAGCCATGTTTTGCTACTTCTACAAGGGTGCATGACTCTGGGGAGTCCTGTTGAGAGAGCAGTGAGAATATGGGAAGGTTACTGGAGAGACATTTTAGGATGTATGCACTAGGTAACCACACAAGAGTATGCCTTTCCTGCTGAACCCAAAGCTCATGTTTTGCCATCTTTCAGGAAATTCCTGCAGTTCCTTTTGGGTACAGCTCTTGGAACATGGCTGAATCTGCTGCTCATTGCTCTCATTCCCATTTCCCCCAGTACTTCAGACCTTTGTGGTCTTTACCATAATTGAAGAGCATTAGAGTAGAGCTATTTTTCCCCACCTCTGTGTACACTGAAAGACAGATCCACTCTGTGACATTCCTCTCAGCTGTCCAGTTTGGTGACCTACTGAAACTTGCTAGTGGCCCTCTTTTTGCCAGAATGCAGTGTTGTTACCCTACGTAACACTGGGTGAGCCCCCCATTTCTGATACAGCTGAGAATTTTGTAATTCTTTTTCCTTTCAAGGAAGTTGTTTTTAAAATGTGGAAAGGACAGTGGGAAAAATGCGTTCTCTGCTTCCCGGTGCATTTCACAAAGCTGTGCTTCAAATGCATGTCCAAAAATGTATAATGAGTATTGAAGCAGATATTTTTTTCTTATTTTCGTTTACAATCCTTTCTTCCACTCATATCCTTTTCAAGATAATCTCTGCCACACCTTGTCTGTGTGAAAAAAACAGCTTAGACAAGCAAAATGTGGGAACTTCATATAGTAGAAGATGGAACATGCAGTTTGCCTTTGAGACTAGAAGTTATGTTTTCACATCTAGAAAATCATGTGTGGAAACCTATAAAGAAAATCAAGTTTCTTTTAGGAATCAGCACCTGTGAAAAACTAAGTAATTGGGTAAAGCTGCATCTGATTTTTAATGCAGATTTCTCATCTTTAATTTTACAGCCATCTCTGGCCCTTTCTATGCTGGAAATGTATAATATCCCCTAGTAATTAATTTGATTGCCTTGCTTGCACTATGTCAATATAATGTTGGATACACTTATGTCACAGAGTTCTGTCTGTTCTTTTCCTTTTAACATAAACACTGAACTCTGTGTCTAAAATGAAATGAGGCAGTGGACATATGACTGATTCTTCTGATGCAGTGACACTGATATTATTTAGAGATGTAGCAAAGTGAGTACATTTTTCCACAGGAACCTCTGAACCCCTCACAGATAAGATGTCACATTCACTCTGCAGTTAACTATGAACATTTCCTTCCATGTTTGCTCAAACATATATGTTGAGGAGTGAAAAAGTTACTAACTGCTTATTTATTAACCTTAAATAGTAAATGCAAGTCAATGGTCTCGTTAATCAGAAATTAAGAATTTAAGTGTGTTTTAGAGTAATTTTAAGGAATACACACAATAACTGTATCAACAAAATTGGTTGTCCAGTTGGAGAACAGAGCCCTCTTCTGAGAGATGGAATTCCTAAGCTGCTTTTCAATAAATTGCTGTGATTTTGATTTAAACATTAGTTTTCTCATTAAAGTTGAGCAAGCTTGAATTCAGTAGCAAGCTCCATTTCATAGGTAGTCAATGCAGGTTCAAGTGGAACCTGTTTACAGTAGAAGTCTGAACACTGTTTTCCTAAATGTGGCACAAACAACTACTTTTGCAGCCATATGTGGCTGGGACAAGATATGACACTTTAATTGTTACTAATTGATGCTTTTTCTTGGTAGTGCGAACAACTAGGGCAAATGAGCAGGGCAGCGAAATTGTCTCTCGTGCCTTACAAGTGATTGCTTCAAGGCAGTGCTTGCAACACGTTGGCTGGCACAATGTGAACAGCTGGGCTCTTGACCAGGCCAAAATGTCAAGTTGGTAACAAATGAAGGCAAGCCCCTAGCAAGGTAAACCTGTAAGCAACCTGATTTTCAGCAGTATCATGTAACCCAAAGTGCTCCTTGCTTTTGTTGGGATCTACTGTAGGCTCAGCTTATCTGAAAATAGGGTCAGTTACTTCAGTTTTCCAAATGCATGCAACGTGCTCTGCATTTGGAACTCTACCCCAGTGAATACAGCACTGAATTTACTGACAGAGTATCACTGGCCTTTTTCCTTCAGCAGTAGATGGGTAGGAGAGTACAGCAACTGCATAGTAGTGATATATTATAAAATACACTGAAATTCAAAGCTGTACAGACTGGCAGTGTGTGTGTAGAAGGCTTGTTTCTCCAATTATACAGAAGTTGGTCCAACTGGAAGCAATGGGTAAAATTTTGCCCGTGTGAGGTTTGTACTTTTTTCTAGATGCCTCATAAAAAGGCAAACAGAGACATAGACAGGAGCCTTGCAGAACACCTGTGACTCACAGCAAAACTCGATGCAGTGGGAACATGCCAATTGAATTGCTTCCGGCACTGCACTTGAACAAGCTGGTTGCTCCTTTTGTCTTCTCAATGAGCTTTGCAACATAATGTAAGTGATAATAATTGGCTGCAGGCTTTATAATTAGGAATTATGAGGTAAATGTCTCTCCACCCAGAGAAAAGCTAAAAAACATTGTTATCAATATTGCACTTAAAGGCAAAAGGTCCTCTTTCATAATTAATTACATTTGTCGGTTTCTTACCAGTTTCCAGCTATAAAGTATTGGTGTGACTCAAATGATGAACTAGCTCTGAAGGCTGTGTGAATTTCTAGGAAAACACGGGATGCTCATCATAGCTGAAAGAAACAAGTAGGGCTACATTTTTCAAAGAACTTCTTGCCAATATAAATATGCAGGGGAAGTGGCCAAATCCTTAGTACAGCTTACCAAACAGTAATGTTTACACCACTGCTGATCCCTCTGCTGGCCTAGCTTTTGCTCTCTGGTATTATTATTTTTTAATGTAAGGGATCTTGGAGACAACCAACCATATTATCCACGGACATTCACAGAATATGTCTAGTGTTACTGAAATGTGGAAGTACCTGTACTTTTAGTGTTTTCCTTCTTCTTTCATATGAATTGAGAAAGTAAAAATTAGCATTTTTCCTTGAAAGGGGACCTTGCAAGTTATTGCTTGCCCATCAGTGAAACTTAATTATCTTTAACATGTGAACAGTTCCTGTTCATAGTGAATAAGACTGTGTTGCTTTATAAATGTCCAATTTTACCTCATCTCCCATCCTTACAAAATAAAGCAGTGGTTGCACGCACATATGGCAGCCCTAGCACTGTCTGTGGTCTGTAACATTCCCTGCAGACAAGCTGTACCTGTGCTGGAGTTTTGCTTGTTTCCTTTTTCTGTCATAATCTGCTTACAGTCGCATTAAGAAATGAGTGAGCACACGTCTAGTACTGGTGGATTGCAAACAGACAATTCACCCTGCATACCTGAGGGAGTGTCAAGCCTGCAAGCAAAGCACACGTGATACAAACCCAACAGGTGACAAGGATGAGCCAGAGCCTTTTGCATTCAAAAGAGATTCCTCCTGACTTGGTGTGGGTTTGGCTCAATACTAGGATATTATTCTGTGTAGCAGCAAAGAGAAATGAAGGAAGTGGATAAGGACAGGGATCTGCTGAGAAAGCCTATCCAGACACAAAACATGAAGATGTTGACACTAGTATAGAATCACTATATAATTAAAAAAGTATATTGAAATTGTGATTTTTTTAAAAATTAGTATTATTTTAAAAATTGTTTCGAATGCTGGAACCTACAATGGTACCTCTAGTAAAAACAGCATTCTGGAAGAAAAGGGATAGATTTAGACCTTGAGCCAATTCTTGTTATTGTCAGCATGAGCATACCATATTGTCGGTAAACATACAACATGCATGTTAAAGAAAGGAATGCATTGCTAGAACCTGCTGTGCCATGCAATCAGTTGCTATTAACTATGTATTTTAGTATTACTAGTGTACCAATAACATAGGAGAAAGGAGAGTGAGCCACTGCTATTGTAAGCTTCCATGGCTGCACTGAAGTGAGTACGTTCTGATCTTGAAGAGGGCACAGACTGGGTAGCAGACCACTCTGGCCCTCACTCAGGTGTAACATATGGCCAGTTGATTTTTTTTTTGCAATAAAGAGGAGCTTAAAAAATTTCCACCATAAAAATTTTTCCCCAAATCGTGGATCTTGAGTAATATAGGACTTATTTTGTCTGTACTCCCCTCCAGAAGCACCAGGGTCCAGCAGGATGGGCAGGATGAGTGCCTGGTCCTCAGACGATACTGACTGCAGGAGAGCACAACAACCAGCACATGGACATGAGTGCATATGAGCTACCCTGGTTTCTCTAGCAGCCCCCTTAGCCAAGCCTCCTGTGTGCCCTGTATTCAAATAGCTGTCAGAGGGATGACGACGCACATGGGAAACCTTGTCTGCATTCTCCTGGCCTTACACTGATGATTTGTTTGTTTGTTTGTTTCAGATGTGGAGCCAAAAAGAGCAGAAGCTATCTTCAATGACAGTAAGTGAGGCTTTTTTAAACATCAGAAATCTCCAATTTTTAAAATTAGCATTAAGAGTCTCTGAGCATTTTTCCTGGCCCTTAAGAGCCTTTTCTCATCCTTCTGTCTAATGAATGTGACCTTGTACTCTCAGAAATTGGGACTACGTAATTTTCTTCAGTGTGCATTGGAAGGAAGGAGGTACCATAATGAAATGTATAGAAGTTACATCAGCCTGTGATTATAATCAAAACATTCTGGAATTTGGAATGGCTAACAGCACACAATTGTTGCTCATGGAAATATATGGAAATGTGACTGGTCTTCTCAATGCATTGCTATATGGGTTGGATAGATACTTTGTTTTAGAGATGTTTTTAAGTTTTCAGAGAAAGAAGTCAGCTTGCTTGGAGATAAAATAGTCATAAAAGCTATCTTTGCTTACAAGTTATGTTTCTTTTAACTCTGAGAAGATTTGGTCAGTTCCTTAGCAAAACGATGTCAAACAATGGAAGATTAAATTACATCACTTTTTGGGTCTGATTTAGGTGCTGGTGTTCTGGGGCACTGATGGAGCTATGAGTTTTTTCCCTTGTTTTGAACATTGATTGCTCAGGTGGTTGAGAAGATTGTGTGGTTTTAGGACCAGTTACTGAGGATTACAAGGAGCTTTCAGGAGGCAAAAATGTCAGTTCAGACAGTCTTATTAGCTATCCTATATCCTGAAGTTTGTCTTTCACACAACACTTTCAGATAAGTAGATTTAATTTTCACTGATTTCCTTCATTATGGTTTTAAATCTCAGAACAGGGCAGACTGCACTGAGCCCATGAGCTTCTTGATATTGTGTGACTTTTCTTTCTTCTTCCAAATTTATGAACAGCTTTCAATCTGCTGTGGTATTCCTGCTGGTTTTGACTATAAAGTACTGTTAACATAATGTTGTGCAGATCCTAGCAGGAAAGGGATGAGGTTACACTCTGTGTAGCTCCAGTTTCACTTCTGAGGACTTCAAGGGCCCTGGGGCTGGCAGCTCCTCAGTGATGTATTACCGAGTTCTGCTTTGGCTCCCTCCCTGGTCACTGTCCGGGAGATGAGCTGTGCAGCGATGGTTTGGATTGTGTGGTCACTATGCAAATAATTCTCATCTCTGTCTCTTTTTCAATGAATTGGGATAGTCCTGTGTGTCAACTTTCCTAATGTCTAGCTGAAACTAGGACCTGGATGAAAACTAGTGGGTCTTGGTCCAGGTAGGATGGATTTGATGCTGTTTGGATGGGAGAAGATGGCTGAAGCAGGTCTGTTCATTGAGGAAGTTTCTAAAGCTATGCAGGAACTTCAGCTGCTCCTAAATATCCTGAGTTTAATGGCTGAAACTATGGATATTTTAATTTCTCTCTGGGTTTGGATGAAAATGCTTATTTTCTGTCATGGATGAATGCCATGCTGGAGGTATCTATGCCTTTGTCATCTCTGGTTGGAGTAGTGTGATGCTTTTCGCTTGAAGTGCCTCTCCAGGTCCACTTGCAGACTGCAGTGATCAGTTGCCTCTTTCCAGGTGACATCTTGCTGATGTAATCTGCATGCATGCATGGGAAAAAACCCCATGATTTGGATCAGTCCCATTCTAGGTTTTGCCTTTTTCATGTTTTATCCTAATGACAAATTACCTGGGATATTAAAGTTGGCAATCCCTGTATTTGGGAATTGTCTCGCACGTATGGTGAAGGTTTTGATTCCTGAATCAGGCTGCCCATCCAGCTAAGCCTGAATGTTTGACCATCATGACTTTCCATGATAGTCAGTTGTTCATTCAGGATTCTAACACATGAGTTGTGCATGAGGAGCTCTGATTTGGGGGGGCTGGCAGAGGGTATGTTTTCTTGTTGATGATAATACATTTTTAGAAAACATAAATGGTTTCAAACAAACATAACATATTTTAACACAATATGTTAAAACAAAATATGTTTTCCACAGCCATTCACAGGAATATTTACTAAACAGAATAGCTAATACTCTCTTTCTCCTTTTTCACAGTCTGTGGGTTACGGCAGAATAGATCAGTCAAGTCAATGGCAAAATCCTCATCATTGCGAATCGTTGGTGGATTGTCATCTGCAGAGACTGGGGATTGGCCGTGGCAGGCCAGTTTGCAGTACAACAACATCCATCGCTGTGGTGCAACACTCATCAGCAATACATGGCTTGTATCTGCAGCTCACTGCTTCAGAGAGTAAGTTCCCATCTTAGAATCTGCAGCAGAATTTGTCCCTTGTGTATCAAGTTGTGTGGCTTTCCAGATTTGCACCACACCCCTGACTCTTTCCCAGAGAAATAATTTTGGAGGAGAAAAGTCAGGGTTAAGTAGGCCCATCAGTTGGATGTTTCAATGAGAAATTAAGGACTGACCCTTGGGTGCAGAACTGGAAATTGTATAAGTGGAAATCAATAGTCATTTGGCATACGGACCAAAGAAGAGCAGAAAAGGTAACATGACTGAAATGGTGGAGAATTTTTTCCTGTTACACTTCACGTTTCTTAAAGGTGCTTTTGTGGTGCAATGAGGTTGCTGCCACTGCAGGCTGCTACCAGCAGTTACCATCCCATGTTCCCACCCCTCTGTTCAGCCATGCACTCCCAGCACTTTTTGTTTCAAGCATGGAAACTGTGAAACCGCAGGGCATTTTAAGATGAAACAGCAGATTGAACAGATTATCAATGTGAAAAAAGAGCAATGGAGATGAAGAGTTTACAGCAGAAGAGCTTTTTGATTTAATGACACCCTGTGACCACTCAATGGTTAGATCAGGGACAAGGAGCAGGGGAGGAGTACAAGACCATGGCTGAGAAGGGAAAAAAGGTGTGCCCTCATCTTGCAGTAGCCCACAGTTCTGTTATGGAAAGTAATGAATGCCACAACAATCTAGTAGGGAGCTGGCTTCAAGGGGTTTTACAATAAAGACACTCAGCAAATTTAAATTCCCAAACATATATTTACAGCAAAATACTTAGAGCACTCTTACCTTTTTCAGCATGACTCACCCTCAGAAGTGGACTGCTACTTTCGGAGCTCTTTTGAAGCCACCAAGCTTGAAGAGATCAGTCAAGACAATTATTATTCATGAGAAGTATCTCTACCCAGAACATGACTATGACATTGCACTTGTGCAGCTCTCCCAACGAGTTGAGTTCACGAGCAGCATACACCGTGTCTGCCTGCCAGAGCCATCTCAGACTTTTCCCTACAATATTTATGCTGTCATCACAGGCTGGGGAGCACTTACCAATGACGGTGAGTCCTGAGTCTGCCACATAACCTCTATGGTCCATGAACAGTGGCTCTGATCTGCTACTGAACTGTATCACTTCTGTAGCCATATATTAAATGGCAGCAAGCCTAATGTTTGCAATAGGTTTGTTTAGTTGTAAGCATCAGTTTCTTGTTCCAAAACTAGAGTGGATAACGACAATGCTACAATCCAGGAGCAGAAAACAGGAAGAAGACCCTTCTGTTTTCCCAGCCTTTCCATTTCATATTGTAAATTCTTAAGACAGGTAGTCCACCCATGCATGTGTTTATGTAGCACTTAAAAAACTATTTTCCCAGCACTAGTCAGAAGCTACAGATAACTCTATGAGCTTTCAGGAAAATGTATAGAGTGAGCTGTGAACTGCCAAAGCTCATACTCTTACCAGGACACACTAAGAGCAGATTTAGCAATGGAATCAAGATGTCTTCATTTTGTATAATCTGCCCAAATTGCTAGTAATTTGTGTTCCATGGAACATGGAATTTGTGTTATATGGAACATGTATAAAATATATGGCTTTACACTTAAGGCACCATGTACCATGCAATCATTACTTCAGTCTTAGTGGTACAATTCCCAAGTGAGTCTGTGATTCTATGTATATTCTCCTTAAAGGTCTGTCCTAGATAGATCAACAAGCAAAACCTCCACATTAAACCAAGTCAAGCTTGTCCTCTGTAACAGGACATTAAACACTCTTCCTCTATATCACCTACTGCAAAGTAATTATGTTGATAAATACCCATATTGTATTTTCTCTCAGGTCCAGCCCCAAATGCTCTTCAGGAGGCAACAGTGAAACTTATTGACTCAGACACTTGCAACAGAGAAGAAGTATATGATGGGGACATAACACCCAGGATGTTGTGTGCAGGATACTTGGAAGGAGGAGTAGATGCTTGTCAGGTAATTGTAGCTGAAAATTAGAAAGGAAAGCTATTTTAATGCTGACTGCAGTATCTGGCTGACCAAATCTTAATGGACAGTGTATTAGTCCTTTTAATAGGCTCCATTCAAACAGGAATTAAGCTGTATAGTGAAATAGAATTTGGTACACATAATTCAGCACAAAATGCTGTTATACTAATTATGAGCTAAAAATTAATTGTTTTAAGTAGCTAACACCAGACATCTGTAGAGTTGAGACGGAAGAAGGTTAAGAATGTTAAGTTACCAGCAAAAATGCACTATCACTCACTAAAATTAAATTCTGGACTGGAGCTTATCATAACAGATCTGTTACAATGTGATCTTTGGTAACAGACTTGGCTCAGTGAAAGGAAAACTGCCTGAAACAAAGATAACTACAAGGAAGGCAGGTGTAAAAGAATGGGAAGCAAACATGCGTGCTGCAGGTTTGAAAATGCTGCAAGGAAATGCTTGTGTTCAAAGAAAAATATTTCCATAGTGACACCTTTTAGAAACATAATTTCTATTTATGCTATTTTCAGAGACTATACTTTTAAGTGCTGGTTCAATACAGATGCTTTTCTGAATCCCAGTCCTAGAGATTTTTGCCCAAAGACAAACTCCCTGCAGAACAAGCCTGGGAAGCTCATTCCTCTGTTCCTGGCTCAGCACTGAAGACACCTAAGCAGAATAGTGCAACTGCTATTTAGTTCAGTAAATCATTTTGGTGAAAGTTGGGGAATATGGTTTGTTGTGTGAAGATTGCCTCTCAGTCTGTAAGGTTTCCAGTTTAACTATTATTACCATGTCATGCTATTAACAGTATCTGAATTCAGCCTTGGAAAGTGGATAACATCTTAAGGAGATGTTATCTAACTAGAAGACCAAGTTCTTGATGAAAGCTTCAAAAAAAAAGGAGTTTTAAGCTCCTTTTTGAAATGTTATTGCTGCAAGTGACTAAAATTATTTATTTTAAGAATAACAATTACTGTTAGAAAAAAAAGTTCCTGCTGGTTTAGATTGCTGTCTATACTTGTATTTCCCCACTCTGTATGAGGAAGAAGACAAGGCAGGTGGGAAGCAGCATTTCACAAAACAGAGACGCTTTTTGTTTTTTTTTACTGTAACACTATGGAAACAGAGGTCAGGACATCCCCTGGCAAATAGGAAAATGCCACAGACATCTAACTCAAGTTTCAGAAACAGCCTGGATTCTGCACAAATGGCAGCTCTTCATATACTGCTGGTTTACCTCTCTTATTGGATAGAACCTCTGTCTATGGAGAAAATTATATTTTCTGATCAATTAAATATTTTTCCCCCTCCTCTTTTTCTAGGGGGACTCTGGGGGACCGCTGGTTACTCCAGACTCTAGACTGATGTGGTACCTCGTGGGAATAGTGAGCTGGGGAGATGAATGTGCCAAACCAAATAAACCTGGAGTTTACACACGAGTGACTTATTTCCGTGACTGGATTACCACAAAAACGGGCATCTAATTCCAAAGTAAAAAATGGATTTAACTACATAGACTACATGTAACTTATATTTGTCTGTAATTCTGAAAGGTTATTTTTTTAGTAGATATATTGCTATGTAATTTTGGTTGAAGCAACCTTAGGCCACAGCAAGCACTATCTTTGCTGTCAGAGATCCTAACCCCTTCTGAATTAATGCTAAATTTATGAAATTGTCTCCCTCACCTTTGAGCCATGAAACTTTATCCCGTACCAGAAATTATGAACTGACATCATTAAAATTGCATTTAAAAGCTACCAATTTACCTGCCGTATAAATGCAAACATTTTCCAGGGGAAAAAAAAAAGAAAGAAATTTTTCTTCAGCCATGGGCAAAGTCTGCAGCTGAATCTTCCTCCTCCAGTGAAGCAAATGCTGTCACAGTTGTGTTTCTAGCAAAGTGGACCCTTGATGATTACTCTTGTTAGAGACTATCATCTGCACTGACTCTGGCTGAGAACCTGGGTGCTCACCTTGCTCTGTGGCCTTGATAACTAACAGTGGATCAGCAGGACTGAGGGTACGTCCTAGCTAAGGAAAAGTAGGATTTCTGTCCTTGCAGTAGGTTGGAAGGGGAAAGAGAAAAGCTTGATGTTCTTACTGCAAAGCACATTTTAAACAGGAATTTTATTGTGGATTCTGTGAAGTTCAAGTTGCTTGAAGTTGCTATTATGGAAGTGCTTTATCACAACATTGTGCTGCTACCTCTGTACCTGTTGTCTTCTATTCTGTTCCACACACAGTATGCTTAAGATGCAGAAACACAAGCTCTACCCAAACTGTTTTTTTGTACAAATGTGCCCCCATGAACAATCTCCCCAGAAAGAAACGCATAATTTAAATTTTTTCTAAAGGAAAAAGAAATATTCACCATGAATTAACTTGGAAGTATCCTTCTTTTCAAGAAACAGCATGCTTTTCCAAGGGCACGCCAGCCAACAGAAACCACCTCACTGCAAGAAAGCAATTACTGGTACTTCACTGATGGATTCATCTCTGACATGAATGAATATGATCCTGAATATGAATATGTCTTATGAGGATAAAGAGTAATTTCTTCTTAAAGAACAGTCCTGATAAGAACTTCAGAGTAAATGCAATCCTTACACATTGATTAAGCCCTTTTCCTACCTCTGTGCATGACCTCTCATGGATTGCTGGAGGAAAGGGGTCCTCTAGAGCCAAGGCCTTCAATATGGGGATGCAAAATATCACTTGAGTACTGTCACCTGTCATCTTCAAATGGCCACTGGACTGCTTAAGCTGTGAATGCAGGACTTGCAGGAGTCTGTATGAGACATGAATGAAATTGCAAGTCCCATAGCAAATCCCACTACAGCTGAAAATTTTGCTGAAGCATCCTGCCTCCCCCACTGCACAGGACTGGATCTCTCCTCAGCCTTCCTACTGTGCAAGCTCTCCAATAATCAGCATCCGTGGGAATGTTTGGCATTTCTTGAAAACTCACTAAATTAAACTCGCTAAATTAAAAGTCTACACATGGATGGAAAAATCTATGTTTATTTAAGCCTTGGTTGTGTAGGAGGGGGTTGTCTTGTTATTGGGCTACTTCCAGTCATTCTGTGTATCTTTTGAATTTTGGTAAAAGACAAGTTGCCTTATCTCAGAAAGAAATCTACTGAAGATTTTAGATTAGTTTTGGTTTTGAAATAGTAGTACCTTTATTCTGATTTTCCATGTCATTGTAAAAAGAAAAGGATCTTGGGACAGTTAGGAGGATAGTTAGATGCAGCAAATCCACTTCCTTAATTTATTGATGAAGTTTGTTATTGATGCACTTTTAAGTTGCTGCTATTTTTCAATTAAGAATTTACTCTAGGCTGGGTTCACTTATGAAACAGATATGTCATGGAGCTTTGAATTAAATAATCTGAAAACACTGTTTTCTTCCAGTGCTCAAGTCCCTTTTTTTCAAAGGCATCCTTTGGGAAAAAAGAAATTACATCTAGTTTTTTGTGCCTCTTCTTGCTTTGAAGGTGAAAATAATGAGAAGTGTTCTTTACAATCAGCTGAGGAATTGTGATGGAAAATAAACAGTAGTTCACTTTCATAGATAGCTAAGGCTTTGTTTTGCACTTAAATCTATCCTTTTGCATAGCTAATGGAGGGGCAAAAATAAGGAGGTGAGGCCCAGATACAGCCCCTAGAAACTGGTTCCTACCTCACACTGCAAGTGACATGTACATGCAATACCCTTAAAATGAGAAAGGCAGCCTTTATTTCAGATTTTCTTGTGAGTGGCTAAATAGCCAAGAGGTGTGTGGGAGAATGTCTACCTTACTCAGGGAGTCCTGAGCCAGCCAGATGCACTTTTTATAAACATTTTAGCAAACTGTCTGGCCTGGGTTTGTCTTACATTACATGTCAGTGTTTTATTTATGATGACTCTGTTTGTTTTCTGCCTTAGAAAAAACCAATGAGAATACTGTGTGATTAAAGAAAAGGTTTTTAAAAGCCTTTTATTATTGTTGATGTTAAGATTTAGCAAGGGTTTAAAGAAAATAAAGGCAATATGTTTCATAACATTAAATGTATTTAAAAACAACTGATTCTTTTCTGTCCTTTTTTTTTGCATAATAATAATCAAGGTAAAATTTGAATATGACACAAAATAGAATAATCTTCCTTATTTTATATAAAGCTATTCTAAAATGACAGCTTTTTTTCCATTCCGTATCGTAGGAATTGTTTTGTTATTAACAGTCATTGAATTTCACAGATGTTTCAGTGAAGACAAAGTGGGACATTGGCTTTTCTAAAATACTCAGAGGTGCATTTCAGTTAAGACAGTGCTATGCAAATTTGAGAATGGATCTGAAACTTCATTCAAACATTCACCACCTTGCTTCCACCTTTGTAAAAAAACCTGCATGTGATGTTGCATCCCTGCAAACTGGCTATGGGGAGCTCTATGCAGCAGCTACCAATTCTCCTGAGATTTCCCAGGTAGATTTAAAGCATCAAAAAATGTGTTCCAAACCCCTGGTTATTCAAATTGAGTTGTCTGGGGCTTGCCTGATGCCTATTTTCAGCTTGGAGCCAAAGTAGGAAAGAAGAGGCTGATTGCACAAGGCCTAATCATGTGAGGAGGTCTGTTTGAATGACATCAATCTGTCAACAGGATTCCTTACGTAAGTAAAGCCTGTAGAAAAGCCCATTCTGTATCTGTTATTCCTGTTAACAAATTAGATGAGCTGAGAGCCAAAAGTCATTATTTAACTCAATGAATGTTAATCTGGCAACTTGCAGCCTGTGGTGGAGATTCACGGGCATGGAAAAGCTGGCTCTTGCTTTTGGAAATGCATTCATACACATCTCAGTGTGAAATCAGCTTAGGTAATTGGTGCCCTTGTTTATCTGGATTTATCAACGTTATTAACATGGTTTCTAGGAAGGTGTCACTTACTAGAGCAGCTTTAAGTGGCAAGATCCTTTGGCCCACCCTGCTAGGAAGCTGGAGTCTTTTTAAATATGCCATCAAAACACTCCTACACTGCATGGGTTGCCAAAAAGAGGAGACAAAGCCTTGCCAGTCAGCACCTTGCTCCTGCAAGAGCTGAGGGCAAGCCATAGCCTATGGCAGGATGTTTGGAAACCCACTGAAGGATGTTGATGCAGATTTATGGTAACTTCTGCACTGGCCTGTGTGCTAAACTGAACTGTGTTCGTCTCAGTATTTTCAAATAACACATTTTTAGGAAAAAAAACTACAAGAGTATTGTCTGCTAATTTGCTTTGAACTAAATCAATCAGGGAAACAAATGCACCTCCCCAAATCCCCACTTTGGAGTCCCCATTAAGAACGTGAAATTATGCCTGGAAACCAGGAATTCAAAAGACTAAAAAAAACAATGCAAGTGGCTTGGATTTTCCCAGCAGATGGAAAGGAGATTTACAGCTATTTCAGCTTCAGCTCCTTATGAAAATAGTGGCTCTAAAGATGTGTTCAATACCTGGATGCAGAAAGAATCTACAGTGGAGCACATAGGCTGAAGTTACAGAGATCTGGGACACAAATAGGCTCAAGCCCAGAGCTGGTGATGTTCTCCTGGCCACAGCCTCATCCCACTCATTGCTTCAGCAAGTCTGTAAACTGACAGCTCAGCTTCCTTACCTTTTGCCAGTCTCAAAAGCTATAGCTGACTTTAACATGATGCAAATATGGAGATGAGATTTCCTTTAAAAGTAATTTATATGACCAAATTTACTAAGATTTTAACGTCATATGTAGTTTTTAGGAAGAAGGCTATGGAGAAAAAGTCAAATGACTCCAGATGTTTCAAATTTTGCAGTCTTAGAAAGTTAATGGAAAACCTGTATGTTTTTTGATTTGGTACCATCAGCCTACAGGGTTTCTGAGTATGCCTACTAACTGATGCATTTGGGAACCTGTTTCTTTGGCTTCTGGGGTAAACAGAATCTGTCCATTTCTTTGTGGCATTTTATCTCAGAAGGCGCATATTGATGGTTTCACTGATGGTTACTCTTTGCCAAGCTACTGTTAAAGGGTTATGTGAAAATTAACTGGCTGTTGCTGTTCCTCCATTTAGGCAAAAGGCTTCTCAGTGCTTGCTGTGACTATGCAAAATCTGTTTCATGTGAGATGACTGTATCGAAGTGAATTGGTATCTTGAAAGATGTAATGACCTGGACAGAAAGACAGTAGGTAGCAGATTTTTTTTATTATTATTATTATTATTATTATTATTATTATTACTATTACTATTACTATTATTATTCATAACACATTTGATGAGTAAGTTCTTGAAAATAAGAATGGTTAGGTTAACCTCAATGTAAAAAAAAAAGAAAAAGTTCATTTTTAAGGAAAGAAATCACAAATATAAAGGTGAAAATCACAAGACTAAAAGTTATGCAAGTGACAAAACTGAAGCTGACTTTTTTTGCTGTCTTTAAACTCTCCTTCATTTCCCCCCACCCTTTGTCACTGCGACTCCTGTTAACTGTTCATTAGATACATGAACTTCTTTTGAAATGACTATATATTGAAACAATGGAAATAATTATTATATTTTCTGTTTTTTATGTATTATGTGAAAAAGCTACAGAGTAAATACCAACCTCAGTATCAATTCCTTTACTGGTAAGGGTTGCAATCAACATCCTGAACGGCTTTCTCCCTTTATCCCGACTCCCAGTTCCAGACTTCTAGTGGCCTCTAGTGGCTCTCTGAAATTTGCTCACATCTTCTCCAATTATTTCTGCGTGTAAAAACAGCAGGGTAGCAGACAAGAACCTTCACCCTGATCCTTCCAAAGCATAGCCCAAGTTTGAACGAGCACAGTGTTGTCCAGCTGCTCTTAATCTTTGTTATTAATTAAGTGCAAAGGCTGTGTGCACTGTTGCACTGAGGTGTAAATCTTGAGGGTTGCTAGAATTCTGTTAAAGAGAGAGAAATACCAAAATAATGCACTGGATGCTCACAAAGAGGATAAAACTTGCATCTTCTTGCCCCTAGCAGTTCCCAAAACCCCAATCAAGATAGACAAAAAGCTTGTTTGTTTTCTTTTTTTCCTTGAGTACTGTAGGGTGCAGGTAGTTTGTTGGTCTGTTTTGAGGAGTTTTTTAAAGTTATAAACTTTTTTAAATACAAGGTGATTATTCTATATACACAGTATGCAAGGACACTTTTCAGTGCTTGAATCCCTCCCCGTCTAGACAAGATGTGCTAATGGTATCCAGAACGATTTAAGGTCGTCTCACCTACTCCAGTGATCAGGGGTAACAAAAGCGAACGCAGGGTTCAGCGTGAAGGCAGATTAAACTGGATGATGGGAAGGTGGACAGTGCTGGGATCCTAATCAAGAGTTTGGGAAATGGGAGAGAAAATATTGATAGGAGGAGGCGTTGGGTTTATGGGGCTGGTGTGGAGTTGGTGGTGGAGGCAGCGCAGTGGCTGCCATTGCTTGCTCTTCTGCTTAATCACCACCAAAACAAGAGAAAAGGCTTCCATAGGCCTCTATACCACCTTGGCATGGGCTGTACTTTGGTTTTGACAGCTCTTTGCCAAATCTCCTCTACGGCCTTGACTGCTCTCTAGCATTTCGCAGTTGGCTCTCTAGCCCCTTTGAATGACATTTTGCCTGTTTGTGTGGTAGCTGACATCCTGCTGGGGCTCTCCTACCGGACACTGGTACAGGTACCACGGGAGCTGGGCCCGGGAGCGCTCTGCCTCGTCTAAAGTGATGATGCTTGAAATTAAGGAGGATTTATTTATTATTTTTAACAGCTCACGGTGCTACCTTTCCGCCCAGAACATGGCGGGGCATCTTAATGGATTGAGCGGCGCAGCCCCTTCCGCTGCCACACCG